>JAVEOA010000032.1:0-23017 GCA_039566895.2 Turritopsis rubra | reverse complement strand
AATAAACCGAACACCACTACAAGGAAAAACACCTAAGATAGAAACAAAAGTGACATTTAAACATTTGATAAATAATGCACATTTTATAAATCAGTCACAGTCAGGTCGGAAGGAACGCAGGGTCACGTCCATTTGGCGCAACGGAGGCGTATGTATTCCAGAATGAGCAGCGTCACTTCCATTTGGCGCAACAGAGGCGTATGTATTCCAGAATGAGCAGCGTCACTTCCATTTGGCGCAACAGAGGCTATGTATTCCAGAATGAGCAGCGTCACTTCCATTTGGCGCAACAGAGGCGTATGTATTCCAGAATGAGCAGCGTCACTTCCATTTGGCGCAACAGAGGCGTATGTATTCCAGAATGAGCAGCGTCACTTCCATTTGGCGCAACAGAGGCGTATGTATTCCAGAATGAGCAGCGTCACTTCCATTTGGCGCAACAGAGGCTATGTATTCCAGAATGAGCAGCGTCACTTCCATTTGGCGCAACAGAGGCGTATGTATTCCAGAATGAGCAGCGTCACTTCCATTTGGCGCAACAGAGGCGTATGTATTCCAGAATGAGCAGCGTCACTTCCATTTGGCGCAACAGAGGCGTATGTATTCCAGAATGAGCAGCGTCACTTCCATTTGGCGCAACAGAGGCGTATGTATTCCAGAATGAGCAGCGTCACTTCCATTTGGCGCAACAGAGGCGTATGTATTCCAGAATGAGCAGCGTCACTTCCATTTGGCGCAACAGAGGCGTATGTATTCCAGAATGAGCAGCGTCACTTCCATTTGGCGCAACAGAGGCGTATGTATTCCAGAATGAGCGGCAAAACATTCAGTTAGTTATTTATAATTATTTATTATTCCATCCTTGTGTTTTCATTTCTTCATTCTTAAAATTTCATTTCACAACCCCTGTTATATGTAATCTTCCTCGTTTTATTTCTTTCTTTACATTTTTTTAGAAAAAGGGATAGTATGGAAGTAAACAAAATGAATAAAATAATAATAATAATAATAATGAATAAAATATGTTTGTTAAAAGGGCTACGACACGAATCACGTGATCTTAAGATTATGGTGCAGCACCAAAAATCAATTTGGGGCAAGAAATCCTTGTGCCTGCAAGTGCATCTTGTTCTTCTTATTCTTTATTTCGTCAGTCAATTTTCATAGAAATTTCATAGAAATTGCCATGGAGAAAGTTTCCCTCTTAAAAAAATTCCAATGCAGTTTCTAATGAAATTAACCAAACAAAGTATGATCCTTACTTTAAACGAATTCTGATACTCAGTGAGTCCATCGAATATGGTGGCTTTAGCACCCTGAGTATTAAAATCGTCGTTGTTTGTTACTTGGTTTTTTTTTGCGGACAGCCAGTTGTCCCTAAGAAAGATTATCTCTCTAATTTCTAGACGTTTCATTCCCGGTGTACGTACGTGCTTGAGAGTGCGTACACGTTCTCCTTAAGTTTAAGCTACATGTATGAAGCACGTTTAAAAATGGCGCGAAAGTTTCGCTCACGTGTTGCGTGGAAAACAAAACTTTATGAAGATGAAACAGAATTGGGTAATGGGTAATAGAAGGATTTCTGCAACATTTGCGTGAGAAGAACAAAAAGAGTAGCTTAATTAACAAAACAAAATAAAACTTCAGTTAGATAGTTCAAGTTAAAAACTTTTTATTCCAACCAATCCACAGTAGTTTTTACCATCATGTGATCAAAAAGTGTGCAAAACAAACTACAGTTAGATAGTTCAAGTTAAAATACTTTTTATTCCAACCAATCCGCAGTAGTTATTTACCATCATGTGATCAAAAAGTGTGCAAAACAAACTACAGTTAGATAGTTCAAGTTAAAATACTTTTTATTCCAACCAATCCGCAGTAGTTATTTACCATCATGTGATCAAAAAGTGTGCAAAACAAACTACAGTTAGATAGTTCAAGTTAAATACTTTTTATTCCAACCAATCCGCAGTAGTTATTTACCATCATGTGGTCAAAAAGTGTGCAAAACAAACTACAGTTAGATAGTTTAAGTTAAAATACTGACAACAGAACTTGTAGATGATGTTTTATTTAGCAAAAAGAATTTGAAAAGGAAGTCGTGTTTTAAAAGATAAACAGTTCATTGAATACTCCAAATCAAATGTATACACTTAAACAATACATAAAAACTTTGGTAAGTATTTTCTTTGAATTTTAATTTACAAAATACTATTGAGATAAAAAAAATCATATTTGATGGAAATAAATATATACGTTTAGGGTATAAATTTAGGGAAAAATTTAGTCACAAATATTACTTTATGTCATGGACCTGAACTGAACTTTTCCCGGCTAAAAGTTTATAAGCCCAAAGTAAGAAATTGATAAAAATAAAGTATTGTTGGGTATAAAGAAAGTCGAGGAAAATTTAAGACACTTTTTAGTTAGTATTATTACCATTCTCATTTGTGACTCGATTTCATTTCTGACTTTTTGTAAACCAAGATTCTCGAGTCACAACCATTTTTTATCATGAAATCTTATTAGAAACATGCACACTTCTGACCATTGCCGCTGAGTTACAGCCATTTACAGCTGTTTTATAATAAATTACTTTATCTTCCCGGTTTCTATCATAAGAAAGCAGAATTTAGTGTCACTCATTTCGACAGATTTGAATGAGCAAGGTTCTATACTCTCATAAAAGTACTGCTGGCAAAGTTTGAAGAAATACATAGACAAGAAACTCCCAAATGGCCCAAAATAGAATACAGGGCCCTTGTTGACAGCAATAAATCAAATAAATTGAAGGGGTCACCCATCTTAATATGTTGCAAATAAATAATAACTAGATAAAATAAAATGAATGAAATTAAAAGGAGACAAACCTTAAAGAAAGTTGAAAACACGTATGATTCTGAGCCAGCCAGAAACGCAAAAGCCAGAAATGTACTGAAACCGCCATGAACGACTGCTGGACCAATCTCTTCTAAAGCTGCCTTAGCGCGTTCTAAAGTTAAATGGTATTTCATATTCAATCAATCCAAAATTCATCATAGTATTTCACCTTTTATATATAAGAAACAAAATGTTTTTTTGGCTGAGGTCAATGTTGCAATAAATGCGTATTATAACTGACAGTACTCTGTTGACTCAGCAGCCAGCAGTCCAAGTGACTTATTTTAACTTTTCCGAGCAGTTTAGTGTAGGTGCTTTTTCTTTTCTTTTCTTTTTTTCTTTAAAAAGTTTAATAATTTCATAGATATTTTGCCAATGTAAAATGTTTTTTTATGTCCGAGTCGTTATTATTGAAAAGGGAAAATTAGTCCAACATCATCCAACATTTACGATGAAAAATGTTTAGAGTATTTGCGGCAGGGATCACGAACACTTAAACTTTCTTCTTATTTGGGCAGGTAGATTTACAACAGTTACATTTTCTTCTTATTTGGGCAGGTAGATTTACAACAGTTACATTTTCTTCTTATTTGGGCAGGTAGATTTACAACAGTTACATTTTCTTCTTATTTGGGCATCTAATTGTGGAGTCATCATTTATTGCCTTTAAGTGGCGTTCTTTTACAGGCTCATTTGTTGCCTACTTGTTGCTTGTTAACTATACACGGAAGAAAACCAATGGTAGTGTTTTTGAAGACAGCTCACAAGAAATCACCTGTGAACTCTCTCTGAAGAGGAACTTCTTTTTATTTAGTTTTGGGGTTTGGCTATCGCTTAGCAGTTGCTTCATTTTTTGACGACAGATTTGTGCCTTGTACTTATAAAATGTTGCTTTTATAAAAAAAGTATGTCTTCATTATACACCAAGTTTATGTTAATTAGCCGCATTCTGACCTAGTTGTCCATAGCTCATTTGTTTTGATACACTACATTGTTTCGCCACAATTGTCGAAATTTGTGGAGGAGAATGTTGGCTATTAAAGCATAAAAGAAAAACGTGCAACTAAACCCATTGGTGATACAGACTGAAGGAAGAAATTATGTTAATGTGCTCCTCCACAATGTTTTGAGATGGAAACTATGTAAATTTGACCAAAATTTATAGAAAAAAATGTTACATCTGCAATGATATATTTTCCCGTATTTAAGCCCAATGGTCTGATGTGGGGCTTAAAAATGGGGGAATAACGTATTGCCTTGTAAATGCCATCCTGTCGCTTATAGATTTTGGAAATATTTGGGCCGTTTATTCAGAGGGAGGTGTACCTTAACAAATTTCAGTACTTCTCAATGCAGAAACAAGGTCTGCATGAACATCATCTGTGTAAGAATGTGACATCATAAGCATAACTTGGGAGAGGGGAATTGGGTTAGAACGTGTACTTACCCACGCGGCTGCCATTCCTACTCGCCATGAAGCCATGTCCAATGTGAGCAGAGTAATCGACTGAAAGTCCAATGGCAAGGATAAGTTGAATAGTGGTCACTGTGTCCACAGTCAAGCCCCAGAAGTGCATATAACCAGCAATGTTTATCTGAAAAATTGTCAAGGTAACAATTCACAAATTTATAACATTAAAGAAGCCAATGTACTGTTAGATGGTAAACAATTAAATAAGTTATGCTCAAAATAGAAACTTTTTTCAACATAGAAATTGATCTTTGATAAATGATTTGATTTTACTCAATGCTAAACTAAACTATCTATAAATAATTTAGTTAAGATGTACAATAAACTATATTCTATTAACTAATTGTAGTTTGTTTTGCATTCAGACTTCCACACCAGGCAAGACCAGGCAATTTTCTAATGACTATGGTTGAACGGCTTCATCAAAGCAAGAAGGTTTTCAACAGGTCGGTAATTTATACAAGACAAACTGCTATTCTATTGCAATAATAATGCACCACTAAACTTTTGAAAGATATCAGAAAGTTATTAACGATATACAAATATCTATCAAATAACAGAATTCATACATCCAAAACAACTGAGCTTCAGAGAATCCTAAAACTCTCATTCATTCATTGTTTTTACTTAGACTTCCTCTTGACTCCACTAAAGCATCTTATTACTCAGACCTCCTCTAGTCTCCACTAAATCATCTTATTATACAGAACTCCTAAAATATATCACTTGAATGTTCAAACAAATATATGTAGTCAAAAACTCACCAAAGTGAAGACGACACAGGAGAGAACCATGAGTGACACCCATATATTGGCGATCAGAAATAAGGTGACGAAGAATACCACCACACCAGCAAGTACTAAGTTGCGAATAAGCTCTTGTGAGATCACCTGGGAATTAAAATGACATTCTTAATCCCCCTTATTCTACCGTGATGAAAATGGAAACTCGAACTCTGGCCTTCTCGAATAAAAGACACACCAACTGCAAATACCTTATTAGTTTCCCAACCAACATATTTAATCGCATAAGCAAATGGCTGAAAGCCGTTACTGAATTTTATGTTTTCAAGATCCTCTTGCACACTGTCCATGGCTTTGATTTCTTCAGATGCTCCTTCTACTTTGATGTGGTTGAAACGCATCCTGGACGCCTATATGAGAAGATGATGGTTATTTGTTAGTTATTTAGTTATTTATGTTTACCCAGGAAAACCTCTTCAGTTCTGATAGAACTGCTATCAATGAGGGTCCTGCATTCATTCTTCAAATCAAGTCAAAGGAAACTGTGATCTTAATAAGCTCTCATTGGTTTCTGTGACATACTCTCCACAAAGATGAACAAAAAACTTTAACACAATCACACACACACACACACATACCAAAAAAAGTGCATAAAATTAACTGAACGAATATGCATAGAATCAACTGAATAGGCTGGTGAAGACGATATGAAAGTACTTCTCTTTAAATTTATTAGAATGAATGTAAAACTAACAACTTTTGTTTAAAACATTCCCTGAGCATATCTGAATCAAAACCAGAAAAATCAGAAAAAAACTAAAAATTGGAAACTACATCAAATAAACATGCAGTTTTCTGACGTGTGATGTTTTTAAGTCATCTTATTTTCCTCACAACGTAAATATTTTCGACCACCTAGCAAAGAACACAACCGTAATGAAAATGATACACTTGGACCATTGCTTGAAGGTGCACACTGCATAATACTCTCTTTGCTTTGTAAAAGATGAGAAAAACACCGAAAAATAATCATGTTTATAATTACAAATACTTATTATTATACTATAATTATTATTATCAAATACAAAAGAAAAAAGTGGAAAAAACATTGGAAAATAAATTAATAAAATAATAAACGAATAAATAGCTTTGGTCATTCTGAAAGTAGTTGGGCGAGTGTGACATCAAGAACTCATAAAAACAGAAAACTTTTATCTCAAATAGCTTTTGAAATATTAAATGAAATATCGTCAAAGACATTGGGATGTAAAATTTTTATGTTAAACCTGCTTTAAATACTGTGTTTACGAAAATGTGACCCTTTAAATACTGTGTTTACGAAAATGGGACCCTTTAAATATTGTGTTTACGAAAATGGGAAACAGACAGGATAAAATACAAATAATGGAATTCATACCAATATTATACCAGTACGATTCTTTCGTTTGATATCAGCAAAAAACTTTTGACCAATTTTTTGTCTGAGAAATTGATTCAAGTACATGTCAAAGTCTTCCTCTGTTTTGGGCGTCAAATCTAAAGGTGAAGGAATTCTTTAATCAACTGGAGAGAACCAGTCACAAATACAAGTTACACAAAAGTAAAAATGTTCCTAGGAACTCCAGTACAGGACCCTCACCCTCAGTACTATCAGAACTGGAGAGGCTATCCTGTTAATAATAAAAATAAAAGATAATTATAGCACCAACCTGTTGTTAACAGTGAGTTATTGACATTATTTTTGAGCCAGTTTTTGTACTCCTGATACCAGCTACTAACCAGTGCAGGAACAACGTACTTATCAGTTTTCAATTGACTGTATATTGCATCGAGCTTGCTCTGCTCTTGGAAATAGTCCACTTGACCAACATAGACATGAGACTGCACACCTTCTTCGGAGAAATACTATAGAGAGACAAACATAAATAATAAAATGTAAGAATTGCTTGAAGATTATAATGTATTAATATTATATTGCAACGGTCTTATCTTCATGGTTTTGTAGCAATTCTCAGATTCCCTTTATTGCTTTCCAACATTGTTTTACACATTAAAATAGGTGAAAGAATATGAGGGAGTTTCAGTCTTCTCCATGAGGAAATCAGTGCATGTGTGACAAAAAGCAAGTGCTAATCTATTTGGGGGTGTGAAATGCAGACAAACAAAGTGACATGGTATATATGCAGAGTACAATAAACTAAACATGAGCGGCCGGAGCGAATATGTTATCACAAGAACGGATAAAGCAGGCGAGAACATTAAGCACTAAGTTTCTACGCAATTTAGCAAGCAGACAAGGGGGTTCACTTTAAAAACAAAACGAAGCAAAATAATTGATATAACATGTTTTGGAAAGGTTCATGACGCGAAACCATACTCTTTCAGGAAAGGTGTGCGATCATGTGCCCTGCCACAATCCTGAATTTAATATGGTGCTCAAAAAACGTGCACCTATTTTCTTTGTTCTTGTATACCTATCCTCCATCAGACATACGCTCGTACTTTTGGTTATCTGTGATTGTGATTGTTATTTATTGATGAAACTTAAGTTAAGACATTGCTAAACAATTTTACGTACGTACGTGATCACTACATAGTGGAAATAATGAACGCGATTTACCAGGTACGATTTACCACGGTCTGGCCTTCACAAAAATAGAATTTGTAAGAAAAATTCATTTGAATGGAGCTATCAAACACGTGTCACAATTTTTTATTCAGATTTTTCATTCATATTTCTCACTCAATGAATGAAAATAAGAAAAAGAAAAAAAATTGATCTAATTATATTATATTTACGTATATGTTACGTAAATATTATTGATTGATAAAGTTCATGCGGTGTTTTTCATGTTCATTAAGGTTATAATAGAGCATTTTCCTTTCATGATTTTGAACAGAGGTCATAATGAAACAAAAGACCTAAAAAAAATAACTTTGAAACGTATTGAAATCCAACCTTATCAACAGCTTTGTTATATTGTACTGTTAAGGAATCAGATGGCAAAAACCAGTCAGGATCAAAATCTTGTTTCAACTGCGACAAACCGTACGAGCCACCAGCAAGGAGTCCAACAAAAACGATTAAGCAGACTATCTAAAACAAACACAACGAAACTGTATTATACACAAGGTGTTTAAAACATGATGATTGAGTTTCGTGAGACAATATTTCCCGAGAAGATATGAGCAAATCTGATAGGCAGCTTTGTTTACAGTGAGATTTGAGTAGATTTAAGGCGAACAGTTCTTCGGTTCTCGGTAAAAGCAAGATTATTGGTGCTTATTCAGTTTTCCAAGAAATATTAAAAACTGGATTGTTTAAAAAAAATAATGGAAGTTTCAAAGGTAATGAAAGGTTTTCAAGTCGGTTATTCATTTGAAATTTTCCCAGTGGGCAAAATCTTCAAAAAACCTCTGTGGGAGAGTGTTTTTTTATTGAAACAGCAGGAAATTTTGCTTGCCATTCCTATAGAAAACACTCCTCCTCAAAGACTTTCTGAAGATTTTGTCCACTGGAATATGTTTGTGGATACTTACTCTTCCAGGAGTAGACAGGATGGATTTGGCGAAAACATTTTTCATGAAAGTCTGCAGGTAATTCTTTTCCGAACACTCTAAAGGCTTCCATGACTCATCTAACCTTATACAACAACAGCAGGCATCTCTTCGCCCTCTTTGTCTATAAACAAACACAGCTAGTTAAAGGCACTAATTTAGCAGTAAATCGCCTTAAGTAGAGTATAAGTGATGACATTCATATAAAAAGAAGTACCATTTAATTTTGATGTTTTTGAGTCTTACTTTAACATTTAAAGCAATTTTTTGGTACTTAGCAGGTATACTTAAAAACAACCCCAAAAACCTAATAATCCAATAATCCAATAATATGAAATGCTAATTTGATTTTGGTGAAAGCAAGAAAAACATTACAACCAGCTTTGCTTTTCTTCTTCTCGATTTCTCTATGGACAAACCTCAACAGTTTTTAGTTTTTTCAGTATTCCGTAACATGAATCGCACTGTTTACTTGCATTCAAAGATAGAGAAAGAACATATCTGTTTTGAATTAGAAAAATGCATTTTCAAAGAAAGTAAAACTCTTCGGAAAGATAAGCATTTTTTTTTCGATATGAATGCTTTCTCAGTGGGCAAAATCTTCAAAAAGTCTCTGTGGAAGAGGGTTTTTTATTGAAACAGTAGGCGATATTGGTTGGCCTTTAGAAAACACTTCTCCTCGTAGACTTTTTGAAGATTTTGCTCACTGGATTATTGAACAAAGAATTTTATGTGAATGGTGCTAGGATGTCACTTTATATCACATATCACTAAACTATTTGAATATTTTTGCTTGATTTAAGGGCCATGTATCATCAGGTGGTATAAGCGGAAATCCTTTTGACCATGTATGGGCATCTAGTTATCATACCTTCGACTGTCTAATGCTAACCAGGCAATAAACAGGGTGCATGTTAAAATAAACACAGCCAAGACACCTAAACGAGAAAAAATAATTAAAATTAAATAGAGAAATAGAGTAATAAATGATGATTTTGGGCTGAAATATTGCTACCTTAAAGATCGAAACTTTCCTGTTTGTGAAAGTTTATGGACTTTCAAAACCCACTTTTATTGAATTCCTTGTAGGTTTATTCCTTATGAAAAATCAATTTTCTAATCCAAAAATTTAGAATTCAAGATACTAAACTGTATATCTAACAGATTGATGTTTCAAAAGTTTGTGGTGAAAACTTTCTTATTTTGGTTTGGGATAACAAGATCATAGCTATGTTGTGTTTCGTTCTTTCAAACAAGAAAAGTAAGACCAAACAGTTACAGATACCAATTTATAGAGACTCATTTGTGTTAAGACCTAGGAGCTGAGTAGTAATAATAATTCAATTTATCTATGGTTACATTTAGTCTTTAATGATCAGAAAAAAGAAAAAGTCTTTGGGTAAAAAGCCCTTCCAAATTCTTCCATTTGTGAAAGTCTTTTCTGTGAAAAACCATAACAATATGAATTTGCAAAAGTTTATTCCAAAAATTTCACAATTTTTAGACTATTTGAAAGTTTCCTCCATGAAAATTTCAACAAAATTGAAACTGTGATAAAGGAATTTGAAACACACAAAAAAGGGAGAAAGAATAATATTGTTCCCTACCAATACCGGCAAATATACAGAAAGAACGAAGTGCTGGTAAGACAGTGGTCGCTCCAATTAAGAACGCACAAACGTCTGTGAAGGAGGTAACAAGAATAGAGACTCCCTGAAATGAAAATTAATCACAAGTTGAAAATTAGTTTATTACAGGATTTTAAGAGAGATTGCCAAGGGAGGGAAAAGACCCAGTTGGCAAAATCTTCAAAAACTCTCTGTGGAGGAGGTTTTTTTTATTGAAACAGCAGGTCATATTGCTTGCCATTCCTATAGAAAACACTCCTCCTCATAGACTTTTTGAAGATTTTGACTACTGGGGAGAACCCTGTTCATTATAACGAGATTTCTTCAATTGAAGTTCGTATAATTGAGATTTTCCTGTATTTACAAAAATGATTGGCATACAGCATGTCTCATAACCAGGGCCATGTTTTCTGGGATAGATCGATCAACATTGTGAGGTCCACCATAATTATCCCAATTTTGGATGATAACAAAAACATCATCAACACCAATACCTAAACACAACAACAACAGAAGATATTAAGAAAAATATTACAAGACACAATGAAATTCTCATTATGCAGATGCAAGTATCAAAAGAACTTGAGAACTTCTTTCAGTGCCCTATAACAGCATAAGGTCTTCAAGAATTGAGTAAGAGATTTATGCTGTGTCATACCGAGCAATAAGAAGGGTAGCACGTTGTGCACAGGTGACACAAATAGTTGAAATGCACTAGATAAACCATAAGCGATACCAATGGCCAAACCAATGCATGTTACACCACATATAGCTAACCATATCTAAAAAAAGAAAACATTGTGATTGAATTATGCTTTATTGCAGAAGGTTCGTAGCAAAATTTTAAAATAAGTCTACTAACAATACAATAATGATTTTTCCTGAAATTTATTTAAAAACACATTCTGTTTTTATTGATTTTGGGAAAATAATATATACATAGACAAAACCAAACATTTCAAACATTAACCATAATAACAAAATCCATAGATTTGATCAGGATGCTACAAAATATATTTCGCCTAACAAAAGGAATGCAACAAAATAAAACAATTAATAAAATCCGCTAACAATCTTGAAAGAAAAATTCCAGTTTAGTCTGAGTTTATCCCAATTTTCCCGTTTTCCAGTTTTTCAGTTCATAAGTTTTTTGAAAAAGACCTAGTTTTCCAAGTAAGCTAGTTTGTTTGAAAATGTTATTTCAGGAAAGGAAAATATCAAAATACCATCAAGATGTATTACTAAACATAAAATAATCGCATTTACCTTCTGATTAATTCGGGAAAAACTGCCAAGCATGATGGCCAAATACAAAATAATCAATATGTAACCAACGAACAAGAACTTCAAATCACCAGATATAGTATCACCTGAATCTTCCCTCTGTCTAAAATTGTGAGAAGAACGGTATTCAGTTGATGATAAAGTAAAAGCAGTTTCATCATTTAATATTAAGAACGATATTGTCAATACTGTAAAATACAATAATGTCAATGTTTTTTTAAAGGAACCATCACACTTAATAGTTTCTAAACATTTTTTTGAAGTTATTTTCCTATTTTCTAGGTTTTTTAGGTCTTCATAATCAATTCCAGCTGGATACACCCTATAAAACTTTGAAGCTAACACTGGTTCACAATGCCACACACACTATTAGGTTAATAAATGCCAGATTGGGAAACAATACATCTGCCAACAGCAGGTAGCATCGGAGAAATATTAACAAGAATTTGAAAATGACAACATTGTTAAAGTGTCAGACTAACGTCCAATAGTATTCAGAGACGCCAGATTTGATTTTCAAATAATTTACTAAAATTTGCCATGTCAGAAAGACGTCAGTTAACATTTTGTTACGCTAAAAAATGTCAGACTAATTTAGAAACTAATTACATGATGTCTAAAAAAATAATTTACTGTCAAGAAACAGCAGAAGTAATCAACTCAACCGACACGTTCTGACTTTAGTATTTAAAAACTTGTTCAGTATAATGGTGTAACTAAGTTTGTATTTTATTGTACAGAATGTTGTTAGCAAATTATTGAGAATATGCTGTAGATGTGAAGCAGGCTTCGATAATCATTCATTTGTTATTAACTATTTATCTATTTATTTATTTATTTATTTATTTATACAGAAAGAACTGGTAAGACAGTGGTGGCATTAAGAATGCACAAACGTCTGTGAAGGAGGTAACAAGAATAAACACTCCCTGAAATGGGAACTACCTTAATGGTACTTTTCGCGGGTTTTTGCCCAAAACCGCGAAATTTGTACCTGCGAAAAATTCAATTTTGTTTAATCTGCGAAAGTTAATACCTGCGAAAAAACCTGAAAAAAACCCTGAATTTCTAAGAATTTTCCACCTTTATGTCAATAACAACTTAGGGACAAAAAATACAAATTATTTAGTAACAATATACTGTTATTTTCTTCCTTGCTTATCGAAGTTCCTCCACCCAAGGAAACACTGAGCCTCGCTTCCTTGTTTCATCAAGAGCTCGATTCATACCGATGGAGGGTAGATGATGTAAGTGATGATGAATCAGAATGGGAATGCGATGATGACACAACTGCATGTAATGGCGCTGACATAACTGAAGGTGCCAATGGAGACGTTTCTAATGCGAATGACGATGGCGCGCGCAACGTGTTTGATTTGTTTGAGTAGTTATATTGTAACATTCCATTTAAAACTTTTAAACAAGTGAATAGATAGTTAAATGTTGATCAAAAGTTCTGGTGTTTTTAATTTTTTCGATTTTGAACTGACTGAAACCTTAAAAAAAATTTACTTAATTTTTTATTATTCGCGAAAATTAATACACGCGAAAAATCTTCAAACGAGCCATCTGCATAATTATTCTGCAAACAGAGACATGGTTTTTAAATTAGACTACTACTGCATACTTTATTTTTTGTTACCATGACAATATTTGGCACAGATTTTTCTTGATGAAAAATCAAAACTTTTATAAATAAAGAAAATGGGTTTAAAAAAATTAGTAGAAAGCAGATGTTTGAAGCATTTGTTGTCATAGATATTATCTCACCCATTGTGAGTTAAATCAATGGATATTTATTTTTAGGTGTTCTGTTATTTCTTTATTTCTTTATGAAATCATCAATCCACAGAAAACTTCTCTAATGTTTTGAAAAATCTCAATCTTTTGTTTTCTTGTGCTCTAAAACGTATCCTTTCATTTTTGTTCTGTACTTTCATTTCATCTTGCTTGCTAAAAACAAGATTAAATGTGCCCTTCATAATTTATCTGCAGCACGAGCATCAAAACAACACCACTTCTACTTCAACACGATCATTGAGGTTGCGCAAAGATCAAATCAAGAATAAGCAAACTCAACATTTGGGCAGCTATAACTTGGATAATCATAACTAATATTATTTTTTTGCTTTATATTGATTTCCTTAGTAAAATAACCTTTACAAGGTTGTTTGAACTATTTGGTAGCTCACAAGCACATTCAATGTGGTTCCTCAAGCTGGTCTGCATATTTGATGAGCATTTGAAATGCGATAACACTATGGCCATCAAGAAAAAGTAAACAACCACAGAAATCATGTGATCGTCGTGTCATAGCCCCTTTAAGGGATAGTGGTTCTATTGTACAAATACCAGCCAAATGTTAGAATTGTTCAGTTAAATGGGATCTATTTCAAACTTATTTTATCCAATATGTAAAGTCATAACTCTACAAAATAAACGGGGTTTACATATAAAATGGCCCAATAGCAATAATGCATTATTTCTGACAATAATTAACCTAATAGTGACAGACTGTACCAATGCAGGGTGTTAGCCAGAAGTGGTCAATATTTTAAAAATTGGATTACGTTAGCATATTGTAAACAATTGGGAAATAGTATGAATTGGGAAAATAAGGTTATCAGCAGCGGAACTGTGGAATTGTGGGAAAGATTGTTAGCTATTAAAGCATAAAAGAAAAATGTGCAAATAATCCCATTGGTGATACAGGCTGAAAACAGAAATTATGTTAATATGTGAATTAACAATCCACTCTGCTTTTAGGACACAGTAAAATAGTAGGAATGTTTTGTGTGTTAGTTGCCAAGTTGGTCAGTGGCTGTCAGAACACAGCACACATAGACGAGATAATTTGATAATTTAAAATAAAAACATAAATTAAGTGTATAAAGGTGCTCACCCTGTCCTTGAATACGTATGGACTTTAACACCGGCAACCTCAGTCTTGAAGATTCTGACAAACTCTTTTTCCCATTTCTCACCTTTCTCGTCCACCTACAAAATTTAGTTTCTTTATGTTACTTACAATCAAAAACTTTATAACATCATAGAGTCAAAGCTGTGTATAACAACCACTCTGGAGACCTTAGATAAGTGCTCATTGTATACTGGTGGTGGTTTTATACAGAAAGGTTTCTACTAAAATGCCAACATTACGGTGATTGAAAGTCCCTTTGAACTGGTGGTCGCGTTTTAACTCACTAACACAGATTTCACTGTAATTATGTTATAATGGTTTACACAGGCTTCACTGTTTATACCTATAACAACAAAATAGAAAACCCTTACCCTGGCACCTTTACTTTTAATGTACTCTTGTTGATTTCTCAAGAAATACGTAAAACGAACTGCTTCAGCACCAGTGATTTTGTTATTTACCACAGTTCGTTTACCCAGAAGTAATTTCACATTGATTGGATCACCTGCTTGGCTATAAGCAACATAGAATAATATAACAGTTTTGATCAGGCTATTGGTTGGCTTGTATGAAGTTTATTCAGCGCCAAAATCTCATCTCTCAAGTGGTTGTGTCATTTTAGATGTTGACTCGTGATGTAATTAATCGACTTAGATGTTAACTCGTTTAAGAAGTTGGTTCATTTACACGATGACTTGTGACGTCATTAATCGACTTAGATGTTAACTCGTTTTAGAAGTTTTTTTAGATGTTAATCAGTTCTGCAAAAATTGCTTATAAAAAAGTGTATAAACTTTAAAATATCTTTAAATTTCAACATTGAGATTTTGAGGCAGACATGGATTGATAGGGGCAATAGGTCACTCAATTGATACAAGAGCAAAAAGGAAAATAATCTAATCACATTATCTTACTTCGTTTGATTCGGTTTGTTTACTTGTGAAAGTATTTGGTCTTGGTTGAGTGATTCAATTAATGTGTAATTGAAATCCCAAAGTGCCAAAAGATTGTTCTGTCGACAGAGAGTTCCAAGTTTATTCACCCTGTTTAGATATTTATGCAAAAGTTCAAAAAGAAAATTAACGTCCCAGGCATTTATTCCATAAAATACGGTACCAAGGCAGTCTTTCAGTAGGGAAAGTAAAATTTAAAAACCTACGGTATACAAATCTTAAGCCATTCAATGTCTGTTCCATTATAGATATGCTTTACCATCCGATCAATCTCAATCAACTGCAATACAAAGGTGAAAACATGGGGATTAAAATGTTGAGCAATGTATTATTTTGACAGAAAACTTCAAGGAAGGACAAGGAAACTGTTAAATTTGACATCAGTATACTTGAATTACCTTACTCGCCAATTTCATCGTAAACGGAGTATTTTACATTTTTGGACTAATTGTGCGCAAAATGGTATTTGTTGGGTCAAAATATATAAAACGAACATTAAATTTGACAACAGGATGCCTTTCTTAGCCTACATATCAAATTTCATACCAAAGGGGCATTTTTGATGCCTTTTTTAGGTCAAAGTTCTAAAAACAGATAGGGTCCGGTTTTTCTGAAGGTCCAGGGTCCGGTTTTTAAAGTATGAAGACACATTTCCCAAATCAGATTATTTGAAAATAGCACTTAAAAACAGATCACTTAAAAACAATAAAACTTAAAAACAGGATTATTCTGTTTTGGTTTTTTTTCTTTTCCAAAAGCAAATTTTCATGTTGAGAATAAAAGTTATTGTGTGTTGGGTCACAGTTAATTCTACTATATTTATTTCGAGTACAGCAGCCTCGACTGTAACATCAGTAGCTGAGTTCTACTATTTCACTAAATAGGTGCCCATACCGGTGAAAATGCACCTGGGTACGGGACTGAAACCCATAAGAACTACCAACATACCGATTTCATCGCAGTTGGGGTCAAGATATTATCACTTTCTGCAATGACAGCAACCATTCTTGACTGTGCGGGTATCTATCGCTCACCCAATTTGAATGTTCCAAGCTTTCTGAATCAGAAGATACCCAAAGTTTTTCCGCTCTGTTTTCAGCATAATATTCCACAACACCAATAATGCAGAGGAGTGAAACTATAACAGTGGCGATAATGACAACTACTGGTCTTTTCGATATGGCTGCCCCTAATCTTTAAAGTAAAAAATAAAAATTGGAAATAAAGAGGGTTCAGCCATGTTGGAATTAAAGTTCCAAGATGAATAGCAATATAATGGTGTTCATGGTGTATGACAATGGAAAACAAAAGATCAATAGAACAAAAAAAATGATTTTTATTTTATTTTTATTATTTATTTCTCAAATATTTATACTGGTCATCCAGTATAAATATTTCAACTGCAGTTGAAATGTGTTTCCAGTTTACAAGCATACAGTTAAAAATAGTAAGGAATACAAAATGCAGTTTTACAGAAATATCCTTTTATTTTCTCTTTGAACTCGGAAAGAGTTTCAATTGAACGAATATCCAGAGGAAGGTCATTGAACCCTATCTATGATACACCTGGTTTGAAATATGGCTGAAAGTCCTCTAACAATCTACTGTCTAAGCAAGATCAAAGAAGATACAGGTTTGTTTTTTGTTCGCATTTATGATGGATTGAAGGGCTACTTTGGTAGAACAACCATAGTTTATAACATTTTCTGCTCTACTGTGAAATGAAGACGACATTCCTAATCGAGATTCATTCAGAGTTAAGGGTAGTATTCCGCAGTAAATGTTTGTAGAGTCATGGAGCTGTAGATTGACTGTGCTGATTGTCCGTCTAAGTAAGGTCGTAGATTCAATAATAGGTTAATCTAGATGACGCCTTTTTGTAACATTGCTGGAAAAAGGTGTTCATGTTTAATGTTCGGGTCTAATATCATCCAGAAATAAAACAGCAGCTTGTTCAGTTGACATATTGTTGCAAATATCAAACTGATATTTATATAGAAGCTTACTCTCTTCCAGAAAGCCCATAACTTGATGGTATTAACTTTCTCTATGATCTTAAAGAGAATTGGCAGTATCAACATAGGACGATAGTTGTCAAAGCATGACCGTGTGCCGGATTTGTAGATAGGTGCAATTATAGCTTTTTGTAATTGAAGTAATTGAAAAGTTGATGTGAGTCAGTGGTTCGACAATTTCGTCACAAGAGTCTTTGATGAGGCTAGAAGGCCATCATGTCTGGTAGCTTTTCTTCGTTTTAGAGTATTATTTTAGTCAATTCGGGTGTGGAAGTATGTTTGAATTGAAACGTTTTGTATGTTCTGCTTTTCATTGAAAATGCAGGGCACCATATATACAGTTACATAACTTAATCGATTTTAACTGCAGAGAATTTTTGATAGTGGAGAAAGAATTATTAAACCGTTCATAATCTTTGAGTGATCTATGACCTTCTCTCCATTTATATCGAAGCTCTGAGATTGATTGTTGTCTTTAGATTTTGATGGGTAATCAACTTTAGTGCTCTCCAGAAACTGTCATTTTCATGGAGAGTTTCTTTATGGTAGGCTGTTTATGATGTTTTTACGATGCTCATACAGTACAGTCTGAATAAAACTTTACCAGTCTGCGTAATATAATTTGCTTTCACGAAGAGAAGGTGTCTTTAGAAGTTACCAGTCTTTTGTTTGTAACACACGTTTTCAAGTTCAGTTCAATCTTGTGTCTAAACAAATCGTGTTGGAAACAAAAGATGACTTTATATAAATGATAACTGCACACAAAATCTTTGTTTTCATGTAAAATTCCATTCCTTCATGGACGCGTAAAGTTTCTTTTGAGCTGTATATACCATTCTTAAAAATACCATTCTTAAAAACTGTCATGTTTAACAATAAACAGAATTCACATTGAAAAGCTATATTTTATTTTGAATTGACATTTCAGTAGACATGTATGGAAAAAAATTGTATATCATCAACGTTGAGGTAATGATGGCAATGTATTTCGTGGGGAAAAAAAAGAGGCAAAATTTGGAAAAGCAAAACAAAAGGTTTTTCAAAGATTGAAACATTTTTCTTAAATAATGTTTTTCAATAGGTAAAAATAGGTAGAGAGGTAGAAAGCAACATGACAAGCAGTTGACTAAAGGAACCCCAGAGCATAACCTTAGAAATAACTGAAGATGATTTAGTGGATTTGGCAAAAAAAATGGACATCTTGGAAAATACAGATGACTTCCTAACACAAAGACATAAATTTGCAGTAATCATCCGAAATCCGCATGACATCATTGCTGTAGATGATGCAAATAGTTTCAAGATAAACAAAAATATGGTTTGTAAAAAATTATGAGATTTTTGCAAAAAGATAATTTAAAAAACGTCCTTGATGCTTACTTAAAATATTTCAACGCAAAACTGTCAGCTTTAAGTTGTCTCCTATCAAACAGTTTGACACACTTTAATTCAGTAAATCTAAGAAACACTACCCTTAAAGTACTAACTGTTACCGACGCGGTATGTTTGTGGGATGAAGGGGATGAAGGGGATCAATGTTTTCAGTTTGGACCTAAATCCTGTGAACCAGTGAAATGCCTTCAAATTGATGCGGACGGGGGTCACCTACTGTCCAACCTGTTAACTTTTTGGTGATTCTAAAACTTAGTACATCATTGGGGAGCTCCGGTTAATATCTTTGCTTTCATAGTTTTCATAAAAAAACAACAAACTAAAACTAAATTAGAACTAAAACTAAAAAAACAACAACAAACAATTAAATAGCGTTTAAAAACATTTTACAGGTTCATTTTCTCCATTAGTTGCCGCCTCCACCACCCGTCTTCTTCCTCTTTCAAAATATAGGGGTGGTGAAAAATAAGATCACATAACTGCTAAGAATAAGTATCACTTAGTTGTAGAGCTCAAAAAGCTGGTCAAAAAAATGTATGGGATCGGCTGTGTATGACTTACCGTTACGGAGATATCGTCGATCAAAGATTTTAATGACGTCACACCCATCCCCAAAAAGTTTTAGACACAAATTTTTCGATACCCACCACCAATATCGCACACCCAAAGTGACGTCAGTTATTCCCATTGGTTCTCGAGATATTTGCCCTTAAATATCGCGTTCTATTTAGGGTGCAATGCAATGTGCCCACTGACGTTGTGCTACTCCTATAATACTAATCGCCATTCAAGTCACAACTCAGTTACACACGATCTAAAATTTTAATTATAACAGTCCATACGAACATTTCGTTCCAGTCCTTTTATTCACACTGACCGAACTTAAAATGTTATGCACACCTCGCTATTAGTTATTAGTTGCTGTTTACCATTCAAACATTATACTCAATTCAATTTGATCAAAAATTATATCAATAGTGTGGTTTGTTTATCAATAACAATGATCAATATACCACTCATATTAAAAAAATTCATGTGATTTATTCCCTTGGACGGTCACAAATACAGTGATTATACAGTCTCAACAAACCTGAATTCTGTAAGTAGTGTTATTCGTCTTGTCAAATTGAGGAAAAGTTTCTTTTGGGAAAACTTATTATAACTTCCGATTTCCAGTCATTCATAAAAAAAAGTTTAAAAAGTAAATAAAAGGTGAATAATCGATCAGAAAACACTACAAAACATTCATACTTAGCAAACCAGTTTTCTAGAGTTCCAATGATAACATCCGTGAATTTTATACAACACCCTGTGCTACTACGATCATCCTTGACTTGAACATTGACTTGTAATCATACAAATAAATGAAAATAAAACAGACATACAATATAGCCTGGAAGAAATCTTTCATGCTATACTGTATTTTTCTTTTTAAAATTTTTAAAAATAAACTTTTAATAAGACATGAATAATAGATGATTTCCTCAATTTGGAAAAAATTCCACATTTAAAAATTTTCAAGATAAGAATAATTCAGAATAATTCATAATCACACAACTTTTTGATGGAGAGAGAGAGAGAGAGAGAGAGAGAGAGAGAGAGAGAGAGAGAGAGAGAGAGAGAGAGAGAGAGAGAGAGAGAGAGAGAGAGAGAGAGAGAGAGAGAGAGAGAGAGAGAGAGAGAGAGAGAGAGCTGAAGTTACTACTGTTTGTTTACTTTTTTTTCTATTTTTAGGCATAACATTTGTTGGAAAGTTGATGCGACCAACTATGTGTGAAACCCTTTTCACAAACGATCGATTTTGTCAATATTTCCACGCCAAATTAGCCGGTGTGACTGGTATTTACATTAAAGGAAGCATAACAAAGGATAAGTTGTTGTTAACAGGCAAAAGCAAAACATCTGTGGTTATATCGGAAGAAGTAATAATGTTAGATCCAGTCGTGAGTGTTCTTTATGAAGATGGAAAAAGTGAAATTTATATATCTGGAAGTGTTGTTGTTATGATGGGTGGTGGTCGAAAGTTCAAGATGCAAGGTAAGCCATTGAAAATTAAATTTCAATGCTTAAATGCATACTGTGGAAGTATTTTGGATGACGCCAACATATTCTATCAATATCATAAGCAAGGAAGTCGTGATGTAAACAGTCCATTACATAGTATTTGTGATGTTATTAAAGATTAAGTAGGCACGTTCTCATTAAAGGCACGTTCTCATTAAAGGCACGTTCAATGTTAGTATCACAACAAGGAAATTACAAAAACCAGTAATTAAAAAAAGAATTCCTTTTTTATAGTAGGGAGGAAAGAAAACAAAAATTAGCAAAAATTTAACCGCACATTAACAACCAGCAATATCTTTCCAGTGAAATTTAAACTTTAACCAAACTTCCCAGTTTACTCATTGTCAGAGAGATTCGTATAGCATTGCTCTAACTTGCCTGAAGGCTAGTGTGCAGTCAGTCAATGGCTCCATGTGGACTGATACTACATCGGAGTGAAGTAACGAAAATAACCTGACTGAGACTTGAACACGGGCTGCAGCCATTGCACTGGAAGGTATTGTCCACCACACTAACGCTGCATAATTTTGAAATCAGGATATAGAAATAATCATTAACAAACCTTAACTTTCGTAATGAAGGCTCAGTGGAGGAGTGTTGTTTCATTGAAACATCAGGTGATATTGCTTGCCATTCCTATAGAAAACACTCATCCTCATAGACTTTTATGTGTGGAGCATTGATGAGCTTCATGTTTGATAATTGTGTCACAAGGAAGTATTGTAAGAAATACCATTTTAAGGTTGTTTTAATCGTGAACTGGATTTTCTTAAAAGCTACAATAATAAACAAACTGACGACGAAGTCAGTACTGTGGCTTAGGCCACTGCTGCACCCCAAATTCCCCAGAAGTGTGTCACTAGGAACTATTAAATATATTTTCTAAGAGTTGCATTTAATACATCTTTCATTTTTCAGGCAGAATATCTCGACATGGCTCCGGTTTTGTTGTTTTACAACTGGCTGCTTCTACTGATCACCAGGTCTTCAACAATTCGTTGGTTGTTTTCAAACCACTGCTCGGTATAGCACAACTGTCCAAGAGAGAGGATTTTGCATGTGTTATAGGTTTGTCGTTAAAATGTTCCCTGGAAATATATTTTACATGTATGTCTAAAGATACTGATGTTTTGAACTTGTTGTTTAATGCTCTCCTTATCCACAAGTCAACGTAATGCATTTTTATGAAAAAATTCTCCTGAAATCAATTGATGTCAACAGGCACATAATCGTCCATTTTGCCCATTTTTCGTCATTATTTTGTCCATTCTTCATCCATTTTTCTGTGGAAGGTAACACTTACTTACTTTAAAAATTGTTAAGCTCAATCTGCCTGACAATTTCCATGTGTGATACCGTATAATATTATGTATTAAAATCTATTATGTTCTTGTTTGGCCGGTTTCCTTTAGAACTTTACCCGTCTCATGTTGCTGTTGGCATGGATAATAACTCTTTGGCTGTGCTCAAACCATCCGGCCGTCTCATCCCTTCTGACCCCGCTAAAAACTACTTCCATGGCTTAGTAAAACATCTGACTGTATCGCAGTTACTCGAAGCAATTAGCTTAAAGGACAGTATTCAAAAAGTACCTATCCTCAAAGATGCCAAATTTAGTGAATACACTAAGGTGGTGTACGCCGAATCTGGAAAGGGTATGTTTATTTCGTAGCATGAATTTCAAGTTACCAATCACAATTAATCTTTATGATCAATTAAGCTCTACTAAAGGCTGAAATACACGATCATTTAAAAATGACTATTTTGTCACGTCAATTTAAAAATGATTAAGCCGCATGTTTACACTGATCATATTTAAATGATACAAACATAGGTAGAAAGTTCAAAAACTCATCCGCGTAACTGTACAACAGAAATTAAAAATATCAATAGAAAAGCATGAAAGTCAAACATATTTAAATTATCATTTATAGCCGTGAAAATGACGGGTATTTTTCACAAATTTTTCAAGTTTACACAATCACTTTTAAATGATCATGTATTTCAGCCTTTAGATTCTTTTTCTGACAACAGTTCGACTAATGTAGATGAAGAAGCTTCATTAAATAATGTCTATAAGTACAATAATTGCTAAAAGTAGTCTGGAAT
>JAVEOA010000031.1:0-20979 GCA_039566895.2 Turritopsis rubra | reverse complement strand
TTTAGGTTAGATTTGCTGACATTGACCATTGGCATGTGTGAATTTGGACATGCGGGACATTATTTTTATTGACCTTATTATACTGACTTCCAAAATCAGCTTAGCCGTGATTTGCCTATCTGAAAGGTTTGAACTCACATATTTGACTTCACTTCATCTTGTTGCATGCATTTAGATGATATTTGGTCATTTGATTCAGTGGTTCATTGATAGGCCCATGATTGGGGGTGGGACATTATTTTATAGTGGGACATTATTTTATACACAGCCTATAAAATAAGGTCCCACCAGTTAACTGACAAAAAAGGAATTTGCTTTGGATTATTATAATCAATTTCTACTTGGACCATCAGTGCAGACTGTTTTAGGTTAGATTTGCTGACATTGACCATTGGCATGTGTGAATTTGGACATGCGGGACATTATTTTATAGTGGGACCTTATTTTATACTGACTTCCAAAATCAGCTTAGCCGTGATTTGGCCTATCTGAAAGGTTTGAACTCACATATTTGACTTCACTTCATCTTGTTGCATGCATTTAGATGATATTTGGTCATTTGATTCAGTGGTTCATTGATAGGCCCATGATTGGGGGTGGGACATTATTTTATAGTGGGACATTATTTTATACACAGCCTATAAAATAAGGTCCCACCCTTGTTAACTGACAAAAAAGGAATTTGCTTTGGATTATTATAATCAATTTCTACTTGGACCATCAGTGCAGACTGTTTTAGGTTAGATTTGCTGACATTGACCATTGGCATGTGTGAATTTGGACATGCGGGACATTATTTTATAGTGGGACCTTATTTTATACTGACTTCCAAAATCAGCTTAGCCGTGATTTGGCCTATCTGAAAGGTTTGAACTCACATATTTGACTTCACTTCATCTTGTTGCATGCATTTAGATGATATTTGGTCATTTGATTCAGTGGTTCATTGATAGGCCCATGATTGGGGGTGGGACATTATTTTATAGTGGGACATTATTTTATACACAGCCTATAAAATAAGGTCCCACCACTGTTAACTGACAAAAAAGGAATTTGCTTTGGATTATTATAATCAATTTCTACTTGGACCATCAGTGCAGACTGTTTTAGGTTAGATTTGCTGACATTGACCATTGGCATGTGTGAATTTGGACATGCGGGACATTATTTTATAGTGCGACCTTATTTTATACTGACTTCCAAAATCAGCTTAGCCGTGATTTGGCCTATCTGAAAGGTTTGAACTCACATATTTGACTTCACTTCATCTTGTTGCATGCATTTAGATGATATTTGGTCATTTGATTCAGTGGTTCATTGATAGGCCCATGATTGGGGGTGGGACATTATTTTATAGTGG
This sequence comes from Turritopsis rubra, assembly GCA_039566895.2. Classification (NCBI taxonomy): domain Eukaryota; kingdom Metazoa; phylum Cnidaria; class Hydrozoa; order Anthoathecata; family Oceaniidae; genus Turritopsis; species Turritopsis rubra. The sequence goes on along the minus strand of JAVEOA010000031.1, from coordinate 19,619 downwards.
GACATTATTTTATACACAGCCTATAAAATAAGGTCCCACCACTGTTAACTGACAAAAAAGGAATTTGCTTTGGATTATTATAATCAATTTCTACTTGGACCATCAGTGCAGACTGTTTTAGGTTAGATTTGCTGACATTGACCATTGGCATGTGTGAATTTGGACATGCGGGACATTATTTTATAGTGGGACCTTATTTTATACTGACTTCCAAAATCAGCTTAGCCGTGATTTGGCCTATCTGAAAGGTTTGAACTCACATATTTGACTTCACTTCATCTTGTTGCATGCATTTAGATGATATTTGGTCATTTGATTCAGTGGTTCATTGATAGGCCCATGATTGGGGGTGGGACATTATTTTATAGTGGGACATTATTTTATACACAGCCTATAAAATAAGGTCCCACCCTTGTTAACTGACAAAAAAGGAATTTGCTTTGGATTATTATAATCAATTTCTACTTGGACCATCAGTGCAGACTGTTTTAGGTTAGATTTGCTGACATTGACCATTGGCATGTGTGAATTTGGACATGCGGGACATTATTTTATAGTGGGACCTTATTTTATACTGACTTCCAAAATCAGCTTAGCCGTGATTTGGCCTATCTGAAAGGTTTGAACTCACATATTTGACTTCACTTCATCTTGTTGCATGCATTTAGATGATATTTGGTCATTTGATTCAGTGGTTCATTGATAGGCCCATGATTGGGGGTGGGACATTATTTTATAGTGGGACATTATTTTATACACAGCCTATAAAATAAGGTCCCACCACTGTTAACTGACAAAAAAGGAATTTGCTTGGATTATTATAATCAATTTCTACTTGGACCATCAGTGCAGACTGTTTTAGGTTAGATTTGCTGACATTGACCATTGGCATGTGTGAATTTGGACATGCGGGACATTATTTTATAGTGGGACCTTATTTTATACTGACTTCCAAAATCAGCTTAGCCGTGATTTGGCCTATCTGAAAGGTTTGAACTCACATATTTGACTTCACTTCATCTTGTTGCATGCATTTAGATGATATTTGGTCATTTGATTCAGTGGTTCATTGATAGGCCCATGATTGGGGGTGGGACATTATTTTATAGTGGGACATTATTTTATACACAGCCTATAAAATAAGGTCCCACCCTTGTTAACTGACAAAAAAGGAATTTGCCTTGGATTATTATAATCAATTTCTACTTGGACCATCAGTGCAGACTGTTTTAGGTTAGATTTGCTGACATTGACCATTGGCATGTGTGAATTTGGACATGCGGGACATTATTTTATAGTGGGACCTTATTTTATACTGACTTCCAAAATCAGCTTAGCCGTGATTTGGCCTATCTGAAAGGTTTGAACTCACATATTTGACTTCACTTCATCTTGTTGCATGCATTTAGATGATATTTGGTCATTTGATTCAGTGGTTCATTGATAGGCCCATGATTGGGGGTGGGACATTATTTTATAGTGGGACATTATTTTATACACAGCCTATAAAATAAGGTCCCACCACTGTTAACTGACAAAAAAGGAATTTGCTTTGGATTATTATAATCAATTTCTACTTGGACCATCAGTGCAGACTGTTTTAGGTTAGATTTGCTGACATTGACCATTGGCATGTGTGAATTTGGACATGCGGGACATTATTTTATAGTGGGACCTTATTTTATACTGACTTCCAAAATCAGCTTAGCCGTGATTTGGCCTATCTGAAAGGTTTGAACTCACATATTTGACTTCACTTCATCTTGTTGCATGCATTTAGATGATATTTGGTCATTTGATTCAGTGGTTCATTGATAGGCCCATGATTGGGGGTGGGACATTATTTTATAGTGGGACATTATTTTATACACAGCCTATAAAATAAGGTCCCACCCTTGTTAACTGACAAAAAAGGAATTTGCCTTGGATTATTATAATCAATTTCTACTTGGACCATCAGTGCAGACTGTTTTAGGTTAGATTTGCTGACATTGACCATTGGCATGTGTGAATTTGGACATGCGGGACATTATTTTATAGTGGGACCTTATTTTATACTGACTTCCAAAATCAGCTTAGCCGTGATTTGGCCTATCTGAAAGGTTTGAACTCACATATTTGACTTCACTTCATCTTGTTGCATGCATTTAGATGATATTTGGTCATTTGATTCAGTGGTTCATTGATAGGCCCATGATTGGGGGTGGGACATTATTTTATAGTGGGACATTATTTTATACACAGCCTATAAAATAAGGTCCCACCACTGTTAACTGACAAAAAAGGAATTTGCTTTGGATTATTATAATCAATTTCTACTTGGACCATCAGTGCAGACTGTTTTAGGTTAGATTTGCTGACATTGACCATTGGCATGTGTGAATTTGGACATGCGGGACATTATTTTATAGTGGGACCTTATTTTATACTGACTTCCAAAATCAGCTTAGCCGTGATTTGGCCTATCTGAAAGGTTTGAACTCACATATTTGACTTCACTTCATCTTGTTGCATGCATTTAGATGATATTTGGTCATTTGATTCAGTGGTTCATTGATAGGCCCATGATTGGGGGTGGGACATTATTTTATAGTGGGACATTATTTTATACACAGCCTATAAAATAAGGTCCCACCACTTGTTAACTGACAAAAAAGGAATTTGCTTTGGATTATTATAATCAATTTCTACTTGGACCATCAGTGCAGACTGTTTTAGGTTAGATTTGCTGACATTGACCATTGGCATGTGTGAATTTGGACATGCGGGACATTATTTTATAGTGGGACCTTATTTTATACTGACTTCCAAAATCAGCTTAGCCGTGATTTGGCCTATCTGAAAGGTTTGAACTCACATATTTGACTTCACTTCATCTTGTTGCATGCATTTAGATGATATTTGGTCATTTGATTCAGTGGTTCATTGATAGGCCCATGATTGGGGGTGGGACATTATTTTATAGTGGGACATTATTTTATACACAGCCTATAAAATAAGGTCCCACCACTGTTAACTGACAAAAAAGGAATTTGCTTTGGATTATTATAATCAATTTCTACTTGGACCATCAGTGCAGACTGTTTTAGGTTAGATTTGCTGACATTGACCATTGGCATGTGTGAATTTGGACATGCGGGACATTATTTTATAGTGGGACCTTATTTTATACTGACTTCCAAAATCAGCTTAGCCGTGATTTGGCCTATCTGAAAGGTTTGAACTCACATATTTGACTTCACTTCATCTTGTTGCATGCATTTAGATGATATTTGGTCATTTGATTCAGTGGTTCATTGATAGGCCCATGATTGGGGGTGGGACATTATTTTATAGTGGGACATTATTTTATACACAGCCTATAAAATAAGGTCCCACCACTGTTAACTGACAAAAAAGGAATTTGCTTTGGATTATTATAATCAATTTCTACTTGGACCATCAGTGCAGACTGTTTTAGGTTAGATTTGCTGACATTGACCATTGGCATGTGTGAATTTGGACATGCGGGACATTATTTTATAGTGGGACCTTATTTTATACTGACTTCCAAAATCAGCTTAGCCGTGATTTGGCCTATCTGAAAGGTTTGAACTCACATATTTGACTTCACTTCATCTTGTTGCATGCATTTAGATGATATTTGGTCATTTGATTCAGTGGTTCATTGATAGGCCCATGATTGGGGGTGGGACATTATTTTATAGTGGGACATTATTTTATACACAGCCTATAAAATAAGGTCCCACCCTTGTTAACTGACAAAAAAGGAATTTGCTTTGGATTATTATAATCAATTTCTACTTGGACCATCAGTGCAGACTGTTTTAGGTTAGATTTGCTGACATTGACCATTGGCATGTGTGAATTTGGACATGCGGGACATTATTTTATAGTGGGACCTTATTTTATACTGACTTCCAAAATCAGCTTAGCCGTGATTTGGCCTATCTGAAAGGTTTGAACTCACATATTTGACTTCACTTCATCTTGTTGCATGCATTTAGATGATATTTGGTCATTTGATTCAGTGGTTCATTGATAGGCCCATGATTGGGGGTGGGACATTATTTTATAGTGGGACATTATTTTATACACAGCCTATAAAATAAGGTCCCACCACTGTTAACTGACAAAAAAGGAATTTGCTTTGGATTATTATAATCAATTTCTACTTGGACCATCAGTGCAGACTGTTTTAGGTTAGATTTGCTGACATTGACCATTGGCATGTGTGAATTTGGACATGCGGGACATTATTTTATAGTGGGACCTTATTTTATACTGACTTCCAAAATCAGCTTAGCCGTGATTTGGCCTATCTGAAAGGTTTGAACTCACATATTTGACTTCACTTCATCTTGTTGCATGCATTTAGATGATATTTGGTCATTTGATTCAGTGGTTCATTGATAGGCCCATGATTGGGGGTGGGACATTATTTTATAGTGGGACATTATTTTATACACAGCCTATAAAATAAGGTCCCACCACTGTTAACTGACAAAAAAGGAATTTGCTTTGGATTATTATAATCAATTTCTACTTGGACCATCAGTGCAGACTGTTTTAGGTTAGATTTGCTGACATTGACCATTGGCATGTGTGAATTTGGACATGCGGGACATTATTTTATAGTGGGACCTTATTTTATACTGACTTCCAAAATCAGCTTAGCCGTGATTTGGCCTATCTGAAAGGTTTGAACTCACATATTTGACTTCACTTCATCTTGTTGCATGCATTTAGATGATATTTGGTCATTTGATTCAGTGGTTCATTGATAGGCCCATGATTGGGGGTGGGACATTATTTTATAGTGGGACATTATTTTATACACAGCCTATAAAATAAGGTCCCACCCTTGTTAACTGACAAAAAAGGAATTTGCTTTGGATTATTATAATCAATTTCTACTTGGACCATCAGTGCAGACTGTTTTAGGTTAGATTTGCTGACATTGACCATTGGCATGTGTGAATTTGGACATGCGGGACATTATTTTATAGTGGGACCTTATTTTATACTGACTTCCAAAATCAGCTTAGCCGTGATTTGGCCTATCTGAAAGGTTTGAACTCACATATTTGACTTCACTTCATCTTGTTGCATGCATTTAGATGATATTTGGTCATTTGATTCAGTGGTTCATTGATAGGCCCATGATTGGGGGTGGGACATTATTTTATAGTGGGACATTATTTTATACACAGCCTATAAAATAAGGTCCCACCACTGTTAACTGACAAAAAAGGAATTTGCTTTGGATTATTATAATCAATTTCTACTTGGACCATCAGTGCAGACTGTTTTAGGTTAGATTTGCTGACATTGACCATTGGCATGTGTGAATTTGGACATGCGGGACATTATTTTATAGTGGGACCTTATTTTATACTGACTTCCAAAATCAGCTTAGCCGTGATTTGGCCTATCTGAAAGGTTTGAACTCACATATTTGACTTCACTTCATCTTGTTGCATGCATTTAGATGATATTTGGTCATTTGATTCAGTGGTTCATTGATAGGCCCATGATTGGGGGTGGGACATTATTTTATAGTGGGACATTATTTTATACACAGCCTATAAAATAAGGTCCCACCACTGTTAACTGACAAAAAAGGAATTTGCTTTGGATTATTATAATCAATTTCTACTTGGACCATCAGTGCAGACTGTTTTAGGTTAGATTTGCTGACATTGACCATTGGCATGTGTGAATTTGGACATGCGGGACATTATTTTATAGTGGGACCTTATTTTATACTGACTTCCAAAATCAGCTTAGCCGTGATTTGGCCTATCTGAAAGGTTTGAACTCACATATTTGACTTCACTTCATCTTGTTGCATGCATTTAGATGATATTTGGTCATTTGATTCAGTGGTTCATTGATAGGCCCATGATTGGGGGTGGGACATTATTTTATAGTGGGACATTATTTTATACACAGCCTATAAAATAAGGTCCCACCACTGTTAACTGACAAAAAAGGAATTTGCCTTTGGATTATTATAATCAATTTCTACTTGGACCATCAGTGCAGACTGTTTTAGGTTAGATTTGCTGACATTGACCATTGGCATGTGTGAATTTGGACATGCGGGACATTATTTTATAGTGGGACCTTATTTTATACTGACTTCCAAAATCAGCTTAGCCGTGATTTGGCCTATCTGAAAGGTTTGAACTCACATATTTGACTTCACTTCATCTTGTTGCATGCATTTAGATGATATTTGGTCATTTGATTCAGTGGTTCATTGATAGGCCCATGATTGGGGGTGGGACATTATTTTATAGTGGGACATTATTTTATACACAGCCTATAAAATAAGGTCCCACCACTGTTAACTGACAAAAAAGGAATTTGCTTTGGATTATTATAATCAATTTCTACTTGGACCATCAGTGCAGACTGTTTTAGGTTAGATTTGCTGACATTGACCATTGGCATGTGTGAATTTGGACATGCGGGACATTATTTTATAGTGGGACCTTATTTTATACTGACTTCCAAAATCAGCTTAGCCGTGATTTGGCCTATCTGAAAGGTTTGAACTCACATATTTGACTTCACTTCATCTTGTTGCATGCATTTAGATGATATTTGGTCATTTGATTCAGTGGTTCATTGATAGGCCCATGATTGGGGGTGGGACATTATTTTATAGTGGGACATTATTTTATACACAGCCTATAAAATAAGGTCCCACCACTGTTAACTGACAAAAAAGGAATTTGCTTTGGATTATTATAATCAATTTCTACTTGGACCATCAGTGCAGACTGTTTTAGGTTAGATTTGCTGACATTGACCATTGGCATGTGTGAATTTGGACATGCGGGACATTATTTTATAGTGGGACCTTATTTTATACTGACTTCCAAAATCAGCTTAGCCGTGATTTGGCCTATCTGAAAGGTTTGAACTCACATATTTGACTTCACTTCATCTTGTTGCATGCATTTAGATGATATTTGGTCATTTGATTCAGTGGTTCATTGATAGGCCCATGATTGGGGGTGGGACATTATTTTATAGTGGGACATTATTTTATACACAGCCTATAAAATAAGGTCCCACCACTGTTAACTGACAAAAAAGGAATTTGCTTTGGATTATTATAATCAATTTCTACTTGGACCATCAGTGCAGACTGTTTTAGGTTAGATTTGCTGACATTGACCATTGGCATGTGTGAATTTGGACATGCGGGACATTATTTTATAGTGGGACCTTATTTTATACTGACTTCCAAAATCAGCTTAGCCGTGATTTGGCCTATCTGAAAGGTTTGAACTCACATATTTGACTTCACTTCATCTTGTTGCATGCATTTAGATGATATTTGGTCATTTGATTCAGTGGTTCATTGATAGGCCCATGATTGGGGGTGGGACATTATTTTATAGTGGGACATTATTTTATACACAGCCTATAAAATAAGGTCCCACCACTGTTAACTGACAAAAAAGGAATTTGCTTTGGATTATTATAATCAATTTCTACTTGGACCATCAGTGCAGACTGTTTTAGGTTAGATTTGCTGACATTGACCATTGGCATGTGTGAATTTGGACATGCGGGACATTATTTTATAGTGGGACCTTATTTTATACTGACTTCCAAAATCAGCTTAGCCGTGATTTGGCCTATCTGAAAGGTTTGAACTCACATATTTGACTTCACTTCATCTTGTTGCATGCATTTAGATGATATTTGGTCATTTGATTCAGTGGTTCATTGATAGGCCCATGATTGGGGGTGGGACATTATTTTATAGTGGGACATTATTTTATACACAGCCTATAAAATAAGGTCCCACCACTGTTAACTGACAAAAAAGGAATTTGCTTTGGATTATTATAATCAATTTCTACTTGGACCATCAGTGCAGACTGTTTTAGGTTAGATTTGCTGACATTGACCATTGGCATGTGTGAATTTGGACATGCGGGACATTATTTTATAGTGGGACCTTATTTTATACTGACTTCCAAAATCAGCTTAGCCGTGATTTGGCCTATCTGAAAGGTTTGAACTCACATATTTGACTTCACTTCATCTTGTTGCATGCATTTAGATGATATTTGGTCATTTGATTCAGTGGTTCATTGATAGGCCCATGATTGGGGGTGGGACATTATTTTATAGTGGGACATTATTTTATACACAGCCTATAAAATAAGGTCCCACCACTGTTAACTGACAAAAAAGGAATTTGCTTTGGATTATTATAATCAATTTCTACTTGGACCATCAGTGCAGACTGTTTTAGGTTAGATTTGCTGACATTGACCATTGGCATGTGTGAATTTGGACATGCGGGACATTATTTTATAGTGGGACCTTATTTTATACTGACTTCCAAAATCAGCTTAGCCGTGATTTGGCCTATCTGAAAGGTTTGAACTCACATATTTGACTTCACTTCATCTTGTTGCATGCATTTAGATGATATTTGGTCATTTGATTCAGTGGTTCATTGATAGGCCCATGATTGGGGGTGGGACATTATTTTATAGTGGGACATTATTTTATACACAGCCTATAAAATAAGGTCCCACCACTGTTAACTGACAAAAAAGGAATTTGCTTTGGATTATTATAATCAATTTCTACTTGGACCATCAGTGCAGACTGTTTTAGGTTAGATTTGCTGACATTGACCATTGGCATGTGTGAATTTGGACATGCGGGACATTATTTTATAGTGGGACCTTATTTTATACTGACTTCCAAAATCAGCTTAGCCGTGATTTGGCCTATCTGAAAGGTTTGAACTCACATATTTGACTTCACTTCATCTTGTTGCATGCATTTAGATGATATTTGGTCATTTGATTCAGTGGTTCATTGATAGGCCCATGATTGGGGGTGGGACATTATTTTATAGTGGGACATTATTTTATACACAGCCTATAAAATAAGGTCCCACCACTGTTAACTGACAAAAAAGGAATTTGCTTTGGATTATTATAATCAATTTCTACTTGGACCATCAGTGCAGACTGTTTTAGGTTAGATTTGCTGACATTGACCATTGGCATGTGTGAATTTGGACATGCGGGACATTATTTTATAGTGGGACCTTATTTTATACTGACTTCCAAAATCAGCTTAGCCGTGATTTGGCCTATCTGAAAGGTTTGAACTCACATATTTGACTTCACTTCATCTTGTTGCATGCATTTAGATGATATTTGGTCATTTGATTCAGTGGTTCATTGATAGGCCCATGATTGGGGGTGGGACATTATTTTATAGTGGGACATTATTTTATACACAGCCTATAAAATAAGGTCCCACCACTGTTAACTGACAAAAAAGGAATTTGCTTTGGATTATTATAATCAATTTCTACTTGGACCATCAGTGCAGACTGTTTTAGGTTAGATTTGCTGACATTGACCATTGGCATGTGTGAATTTGGACATGCGGGACATTATTTTATAGTGGGACCTTATTTTATACTGACTTCCAAAATCAGCTTAGCCGTGATTTGGCCTATCTGAAAGGTTTGAACTCACATATTTGACTTCACTTCATCTTGTTGCATGCATTTAGATGATATTTGGTCATTTGATTCAGTGGTTCATTGATAGGCCCATGATTGGGGGTGGGACATTATTTTATAGTGGGACATTATTTTATACACAGCCTATAAAATAAGGTCCCACCACTGTTAACTGACAAAAAAGGAATTTGCTTTGGATTATTATAATCAATTTCTACTTGGACCATCAGTGCAGACTGTTTTAGGTTAGATTTGCTGACATTGACCATTGGCATGTGTGAATTTGGACATGCGGGACATTATTTTATAGTGGGACCTTATTTTATACTGACTTCCAAAATCAGCTTAGCCGTGATTTGGCCTATCTGAAAGGTTTGAACTCACATATTTGACTTCACTTCATCTTGTTGCATGCATTTAGATGATATTTGGTCATTTGATTCAGTGGTTCATTGATAGGCCCATGATTGGGGGTGGGACATTATTTTATAGTGGGACATTATTTTATACACAGCCTATAAAATAAGGTCCCACCCTTGTTAACTGACAAAAAAGGAATTTGCCTTGGATTATTATAATCAATTTCTACTTGGACCATCAGTGCAGACTGTTTTAGGTTAGATTTGCTGACATTGACCATTGGCATGTGTGAATTTGGACATGCGGGACATTATTTTATAGTGGGACCTTATTTTATACTGACTTCCAAAATCAGCTTAGCCGTGATTTGGCCTATCTGAAAGGTTTGAACTCACATATTTGACTTCACTTCATCTTGTTGCATGCATTTAGATGATATTTGGTCATTTGATTCAGTGGTTCATTGATAGGCCCATGATTGGGGGTGGGACATTATTTTATAGTGGGACATTATTTTATACACAGCCTATAAAATAAGGTCCCACCACTGTTAACTGACAAAAAAGGAATTTGCTTTGGATTATTATAATCAATTTCTACTTGGACCATCAGTGCAGACTGTTTTAGGTTAGATTTGCTGACATTGACCATTGGCATGTGTGAATTTGGACATGCGGGACATTATTTTATAGTGGGACCTTATTTTATACTGACTTCCAAAATCAGCTTAGCCGTGATTTGGCCTATCTGAAAGGTTTGAACTCACATATTTGACTTCACTTCATCTTGTTGCATGCATTTAGATGATATTTGGTCATTTGATTCAGTGGTTCATTGATAGGCCCATGATTGGGGGTGGGACATTATTTTATAGTGGGACATTATTTTATACACAGCCTATAAAATAAGGTCCCACCCTTGTTAACTGACAAAAAAGGAATTTGCTTTGGATTATTATAATCAATTTCTACTTGGACCATCAGTGCAGACTGTTTTAGGTTAGATTTGCTGACATTGACCATTGGCATGTGTGAATTTGGACATGCGGGACATTATTTTATAGTGGGACCTTATTTTATACTGACTTCCAAAATCAGCTTAGCCGTGATTTGGCCTATCTGAAAGGTTTGAACTCACATATTTGACTTCACTTCATCTTGTTGCATGCATTTAGATGATATTTGGTCATTTGATTCAGTGGTTCATTGATAGGCCCATGATTGGGGGTGGGACATTATTTTATAGTGGGACATTATTTTATACACAGCCTATAAAATAAGGTCCCACCACTGTTAACTGACAAAAAAGGAATTTGCTTTGGATTATTATAATCAATTTCTACTTGGACCATCAGTGCAGACTGTTTTAGGTTAGATTTGCTGACATTGACCATTGGCATGTGTGAATTTGGACATGCGGGACATTATTTTATAGTGGGACCTTATTTTATACTGACTTCCAAAATCAGCTTAGCCGTGATTTGGCCTATCTGAAAGGTTTGAACTCACATATTTGACTTCACTTCATCTTGTTGCATGCATTTAGATGATATTTGGTCATTTGATTCAGTGGTTCATTGATAGGCCCATGATTGGGGGTGGGACATTATTTTATAGTGGGACATTATTTTATACACAGCCTATAAAATAAGGTCCCACCCTTGTTAACTGACAAAAAAGGAATTTGCCTTTGGATTATTATAATCAATTTCTACTTGGACCATCAGTGCAGACTGTTTTAGGTTAGATTTGCTGACATTGACCATTGGCATGTGTGAATTTGGACATGCGGGACATTATTTTATAGTGGGACCTTATTTTATACTGACTTCCAAAATCAGCTTAGCCGTGATTTGGCCTATCTGAAAGGTTTGAACTCACATATTTGACTTCACTTCATCTTGTTGCATGCATTTAGATGATATTTGGTCATTTGATTCAGTGGTTCATTGATAGGCCCATGATTGGGGGTGGGACATTATTTTATAGTGGGACATTATTTTATACACAGCCTATAAAATAAGGTCCCACCACTGTTAACTGACAAAAAAGGAATTTGCTTTGGATTATTATAATCAATTTCTACTTGGACCATCAGTGCAGACTGTTTTAGGTTAGATTTGCTGACATTGACCATTGGCATGTGTGAATTTGGACATGCGGGACATTATTTTATAGTGGGACCTTATTTTATACTGACTTCCAAAATCAGCTTAGCCGTGATTTGGCCTATCTGAAAGGTTTGAACTCACATATTTGACTTCACTTCATCTTGTTGCATGCATTTAGATGATATTTGGTCATTTGATTCAGTGGTTCATTGATAGGCCCATGATTGGGGGTGGGACATTATTTTATAGTGGGACATTATTTTATACACAGCCTATAAAATAAGGTCCCACCCTTGTTAACTGACAAAAAAGGAATTTGCCTTGGATTATTATAATCAATTTCTACTTGGACCATCAGTGCAGACTGTTTTAGGTTAGATTTGCTGACATTGACCATTGGCATGTGTGAATTTGGACATGCGGGACATTATTTTATAGTGGGACCTTATTTTATACTGACTTCCAAAATCAGCTTAGCCGTGATTTGGCCTATCTGAAAGGTTTGAACTCACATATTTGACTTCACTTCATCTTGTTGCATGCATTTAGATGATATTTGGTCATTTGATTCAGTGGTTCATTGATAGGCCCATGATTGGGGGTGGGACATTATTTTATAGTGGGACATTATTTTATACACAGCCTATAAAATAAGGTCCCACCACTGTTAACTGACAAAAAAGGAATTTGCTTTGGATTATTATAATCAATTTCTACTTGGACCATCAGTGCAGACTGTTTTAGGTTAGATTTGCTGACATTGACCATTGGCATGTGTGAATTTGGACATGCGGGACATTATTTTATAGTGGGACCTTATTTTATACTGACTTCCAAAATCAGCTTAGCCGTGATTTGGCCTATCTGAAAGGTTTGAACTCACATATTTGACTTCACTTCATCTTGTTGCATGCATTTAGATGATATTTGGTCATTTGATTCAGTGGTTCATTGATAGGCCCATGATTGGGGGTGGGACATTATTTTATAGTGGGACATTATTTTATACACAGCCTATAAAATAAGGTCCCACCCTTGTTAACTGACAAAAAAGGAATTTGCCTTGGATTATTATAATCAATTTCTACTTGGACCATCAGTGCAGACTGTTTTAGGTTAGATTTGCTGACATTGACCATTGGCATGTGTGAATTTGGACATGCGGGACATTATTTTATAGTGGGACCTTATTTTATACTGACTTCCAAAATCAGCTTAGCCGTGATTTGGCCTATCTGAAAGGTTTGAACTCACATATTTGACTTCACTTCATCTTGTTGCATGCATTTAGATGATATTTGGTCATTTGATTCAGTGGTTCATTGATAGGCCCATGATTGGGGGTGGGACATTATTTTATAGTGGGACATTATTTTATACACAGCCTATAAAATAAGGTCCCACCACTGTTAACTGACAAAAAAGGAATTTGCTTTGGATTATTATAATCAATTTCTACTTGGACCATCAGTGCAGACTGTTTTAGGTTAGATTTGCTGACATTGACCATTGGCATGTGTGAATTTGGACATGCGGGACATTATTTTATAGTGGGACCTTATTTTATACTGACTTCCAAAATCAGCTTAGCCGTGATTTGGCCTATCTGAAAGGTTTGAACTCACATATTTGACTTCACTTCATCTTGTTGCATGCATTTAGATGATATTTGGTCATTTGATTCAGTGGTTCATTGATAGGCCCATGATTGGGGGTGGGACATTATTTTATAGTGGGACATTATTTTATACACAGCCTATAAAATAAGGTCCCACCACTGTTAACTGACAAAAAAGGAATTTGCTTTGGATTATTATAATCAATTTCTACTTGGACCATCAGTGCAGACTGTTTTAGGTTAGATTTGCTGACATTGACCATTGGCATGTGTGAATTTGGACATGCGGGACATTATTTTATAGTGGGACCTTATTTTATACTGACTTCCAAAATCAGCTTAGCCGTGATTTGGCCTATCTGAAAGGTTTGAACTCACATATTTGACTTCACTTCATCTTGTTGCATGCATTTAGATGATATTTGGTCATTTGATTCAGTGGTTCATTGATAGGCCCATGATTGGGGGTGGGACATTATTTTATAGTGGGACATTATTTTATACACAGCCTATAAAATAAGGTCCCACCACTGTTAACTGACAAAAAAGGAATTTGCTTTGGATTATTATAATCAATTTCTACTTGGACCATCAGTGCAGACTGTTTTAGGTTAGATTTGCTGACATTGACCATTGGCATGTGTGAATTTGGACATGCGGGACATTATTTTATAGTGGGACCTTATTTTATACTGACTTCCAAAATCAGCTTAGCCGTGATTTGGCCTATCTGAAAGGTTTGAACTCACATATTTGACTTCACTTCATCTTGTTGCATGCATTTAGATGATATTTGGTCATTTGATTCAGTGGTTCATTGATAGGCCCATGATTGGGGGTGGGACATTATTTTATAGTGGGACATTATTTTATACACAGCCTATAAAATAAGGTCCCACCACTGTTAACTGACAAAAAAGGAATTTGCCTTGGATTATTATAATCAATTTCTACTTGGACCATCAGTGCAGACTGTTTTAGGTTAGATTTGCTGACATTGACCATTGGCATGTGTGAATTTGGACATGCGGGACATTATTTTATAGTGGGACCTTATTTTATACTGACTTCCAAAATCAGCTTAGCCGTGATTTGGCCTATCTGAAAGGTTTGAACTCACATATTTGACTTCACTTCATCTTGTTGCATGCATTTAGATGATATTTGGTCATTTGATTCAGTGGTTCATTGATAGGCCCATGATTGGGGGTGGGACATTATTTTATAGTGGGACATTATTTTATACACAGCCTATAAAATAAGGTCCCACCACTGTTAACTGACAAAAAAGGAATTTGCTTTGGATTATTATAATCAATTTCTACTTGGACCATCAGTGCAGACTGTTTTAGGTTAGATTTGCTGACATTGACCATTGGCATGTGTGAATTTGGACATGCGGGACATTATTTTATAGTGGGACCTTATTTTATACTGACTTCCAAAATCAGCTTAGCCGTGATTTGGCCTATCTGAAAGGTTTGAACTCACATATTTGACTTCACTTCATCTTGTTGCATGCATTTAGATGATATTTGGTCATTTGATTCAGTGGTTCATTGATAGGCCCATGATTGGGGGTGGGACATTATTTTATAGTGGGACATTATTTTATACACAGCCTATAAAATAAGGTCCCACCCTTGTTAACTGACAAAAAAGGAATTTGCTTTGGATTATTATAATCAATTTCTACTTGGACCATCAGTGCAGACTGTTTTAGGTTAGATTTGCTGACATTGACCATTGGCATGTGTGAATTTGGACATGCGGGACATTATTTTATAGTGGGACCTTATTTTATACTGACTTCCAAAATCAGCTTAGCCGTGATTTGGCCTATCTGAAAGGTTTGAACTCACATATTTGACTTCACTTCATCTTGTTGCATGCATTTAGATGATATTTGGTCATTTGATTCAGTGGTTCATTGATAGGCCCATGATTGGGGGTGGGACATTATTTTATAGTGGGACATTATTTTATACACAGCCTATAAAATAAGGTCCCACCACTGTTAACTGACAAAAAAGGAATTTGCTTTGGATTATTATAATCAATTTCTACTTGGACCATCAGTGCAGACTGTTTTAGGTTAGATTTGCTGACATTGACCATTGGCATGTGTGAATTTGGACATGCGGGACATTATTTTATAGTGGGACCTTATTTTATACTGACTTCCAAAATCAGCTTAGCCGTGATTTGGCCTATCTGAAAGGTTTGAACTCACATATTTGACTTCACTTCATCTTGTTGCATGCATTTAGATGATATTTGGTCATTTGATTCAGTGGTTCATTGATAGGCCCATGATTGGGGGTGGGACATTATTTTATAGTGGGACATTATTTTATACACAGCCTATAAAATAAGGTCCCACCCTTGTTAACTGACAAAAAAGGAATTTGCTTGGATTATTATAATCAATTTCTACTTGGACCATCAGTGCAGACTGTTTTAGGTTAGATTTGCTGACATTGACCATTGGCATGTGTGAATTTGGACATGCGGGACATTATTTTATAGTGGGACCTTATTTTATACTGACTTCCAAAATCAGCTTAGCCGTGATTTGGCCTATCTGAAAGGTTTGAACTCACATATTTGACTTCACTTCATCTTGTTGCATGCATTTAGATGATATTTGGTCATTTGATTCAGTGGTTCATTGATAGGCCCATGATTGGGGGTGGGACATTATTTTATAGTGGGACATTATTTTATACACAGCCTATAAAATAAGGTCCCACCACTGTTAACTGACAAAAAAGGAATTTGCTTTGGATTATTATAATCAATTTCTACTTGGACCATCAGTGCAGACTGTTTTAGGTTAGATTTGCTGACATTGACCATTGGCATGTGTGAATTTGGACATGCGGGACATTATTTTATAGTGGGACCTTATTTTATACTGACTTCCAAAATCAGCTTAGCCGTGATTTGGCCTATCTGAAAGGTTTGAACTCACATATTTGACTTCACTTCATCTTGTTGCATGCATTTAGATGATATTTGGTCATTTGATTCAGTGGTTCATTGATAGGCCCATGATTGGGGGTGGGACATTATTTTATAGTGGGACATTATTTTATACACAGCCTATAAAATAAGGTCCCACCCTTGTTAACTGACAAAAAAGGAATTTGCCTTGGATTATTATAATCAATTTCTACTTGGACCATCAGTGCAGACTGTTTTAGGTTAGATTTGCTGACATTGACCATTGGCATGTGTGAATTTGGACATGCGGGACATTATTTTATAGTGGGACCTTATTTTATACTGACTTCCAAAATCAGCTTAGCCGTGATTTGGCCTATCTGAAAGGTTTGAACTCACATATTTGACTTCACTTCATCTTGTTGCATGCATTTAGATGATATTTGGTCATTTGATTCAGTGGTTCATTGATAGGCCCATGATTGGGGGTGGGACATTATTTTATAGTGGGACATTATTTTATACACAGCCTATAAAATAAGGTCCCACCCTTGTTAACTGACAAAAAAGGAATTTGCCTTGGATTATTATAATCAATTTCTACTTGGACCATCAGTGCAGACTGTTTTAGGTTAGATTTGCTGACATTGACCATTGGCATGTGTGAATTTGGACATGCGGGACATTATTTTATAGTGGGACCTTATTTTATACTGACTTCCAAAATCAGCTTAGCCGTGATTTGGCCTATCTGAAAGGTTTGAACTCACATATTTGACTTCACTTCATCTTGTTGCATGCATTTAGATGATATTTGGTCATTTGATTCAGTGGTTCATTGATAGGCCCATGATTGGGGGTGGGACATTATTTTATAGTGGGACATTATTTTATACACAGCCTATAAAATAAGGTCCCACCCTTGTTAACTGACAAAAAAGGAATTTGCCTTGGATTATTATAATCAATTTCTACTTGGACCATCAGTGCAGACTGTTTTAGGTTAGATTTGCTGACATTGACCATTGGCATGTGTGAATTTGGACATGCGGGACATTATTTTATAGTGGGACCTTATTTTATACTGACTTCCAAAATCAGCTTAGCCGTGATTTGGCCTATCTGAAAGGTTTGAACTCACATATTTGACTTCACTTCATCTTGTTGCATGCATTTAGATGATATTTGGTCATTTGATTCAGTGGTTCATTGATAGGCCCATGATTGGGGGTGGGACATTATTTTATAGTGGGACATTATTTTATACACAGCCTATAAAATAAGGTCCCACCCTTGTTAACTGACAAAAAAGGAATTTGCTTGGATTATTATAATCAATTTCTACTTGGACCATCAGTGCAGACTGTTTTAGGTTAGATTTGCTGACATTGACCATTGGCATGTGTGAATTTGGACATGCGGGACATTATTTTATAGTGGGACCTTATTTTATACTGACTTCCAAAATCAGCTTAGCCGTGATTTGGCCTATCTGAAAGGTTTGAACTCACATATTTGACTTCACTTCATCTTGTTGCATGCATTTAGATGATATTTGGTCATTTGATTCAGTGGTTCATTGATAGGCCCATGATTGGGGGTGGGACATTATTTTATAGTGGGACATTATTTTATACACAGCCTATAAAATAAGGTCCCACCACTGTTAACTGACAAAAAAGGAATTTGCCTTTGGATTATTATAATCAATTTCTACTTGGACCATCAGTGCAGACTGTTTTAGGTTAGATTTGCTGACATTGACTATTGGCATGTGTGAATTTGGACATGCGGGACATTATTTTATAGTGGGACCTTATTTTATACTGACTTCCAAAATCAGCTTAGCCGTGATTTGGCCTATCTGAAAGGTTTGAACTCACATATTTGACTTCACTTCATCTTGTTGCATGCATTTAGATGATATTTGGTCATTTGATTCAGTGGTTCATTGATAGGCCCATGATTGGGGGTGGGACATTATTTTATAGTGGGACATTATTTTATACACAGCCTATAAAATAAGGTCCCACCCTTGTTAACTGACAAAAAAGGTATTTACCTTGGATTATTATAATCAATTTCTACTTGGACCATCAGTGCAGACTGTTTTAGGTTAGATTTGCTGACATTGACCATTGGCATGTGTGAATTTGGACATGCGGGACATTATTTTATAGTGGGACCTTATTTTATACTGACTTCCAAAATCAGCTTAGCCGTGATTTGGCCTATCTGAAAGGTTTGAACTCACATATTTGACTTCACTTCATCTTGTTGCATGCATTTAGATGATATTTGGTCATTTGATTCAGTGGTTCATTGATAGGCCCATGATTGGGGGTGGGACATTATTTTATAGTGGGACATTATTTTATACACAGCCTATAAAATAAGGTCCCACCACTGTTAACTGACAAAAAAGGAATTTGCTTTGGATTATTATAATCAATTTCTACTTGGACCATCAGTGCAGACTGTTTTAGGTTAGATTTGCTGACATTGACCTATTGGCATGTGTGAATTTGGACATGCGGGACATTATTTTATAGTGGGACCTTATTTTATACTGACTTCCAAAATCAGCTTAGCCGTGATTTGGCCTATCTGAAAGGTTTGAACTCACATATTGACTTCACTTCATCTTGTTGCATGCATTTAGATGATATTTGGTCATTGATTCAGTGGTTCATTGATAGGCCATGATTGGGGGTGGGACATTATTTTATAGTGGGACATTATTTTATACACAGCCTATAAAATAAGGTCCCACCACTGTTAACTGACAAAAAAGGAATTTGCTTTGGATTATTATAATCAATTTCTACTTGGACCATCAGTGAGACTGTTTTATTAGATTGCTGACATTGACCATTGGCAATGTGTGAATTTGGACATGCGGGACATTATTTTATAGTGGGACCTTATTTTATACTGACTTCCAAAATTCAGCTTAGCCGTGATTGGCCTATCTGAAAGGTTTGAACTCACATATTTGACTCACTCATCTTGTTGCATGCATTTAGATGATTTTGGTCATTTGATTCAGTGGTTCATTGATA
>JAVEOA010000030.1:0-29845 GCA_039566895.2 Turritopsis rubra | reverse complement strand
AAAGTAATTGTATGTTTATGAAAAATAAACAACGAAAAAAAGTTAACAGCTACAACGGCTCTGAGGGCTTTGGTTATAAACTCACTTTTCTCAAAACAATCCTGAATGTCGAAAATGATGATCTTATAAAAAGAAACTCACGGAAGACGCTCTGTGGTACTGAACGGTTTTAACTTCTTTCATCTCGTCAATTATCCTCCTACCCAACTGATAAGAAACAAAAAACGACAAGGGTGCGTCATAATGATATGACGCACCCTTGTCGTTTATGATACTCTCATAGTAACTCAAACCTCCAAAACTCTTTGCCGAATGTTCAAGTTATCGACAGGTGCATTTGATATAGAATAGAGAAAGAGTATAAATTTAAGAGCAATGCTGAAACAGTTAGAGTTATTGAGATTTCGAGTTATCTTATCGTAGAAAAAAACGGGGAAAAGTGAGTAATTTTAGATGTTACTGACTAAATGTTTCCTCGACTAATACTTTAACGCCAATAATTTTCCTTCGGATTAAATATAACCCAACGGATACTTTTCAAAAATTTCCATGAATTTGCTTTCATGTTTAAAGGGTCCGCTGAAGTACTGCACACAAATAGCATAGGCGAGAAGTTTTCAGAACATTCTCACAGTCTCTTTACTTGATTCCGTGATTGTATTGAAAAGTTAACGTGTCTTACGTATTTCATTAGTTTTTCAAATATGAAATTCCCAGTTTTGGATTTCATTTACTCCAAATTTGCCACGAAAGTTCAGCGAAAAGTTCTTGTTTCACGTTAGGTTGAGTATTTGTAGAACTGAGACTTTTACTTTTTCTTCACAAATCAACCGTATATAAAAGAGAAACTGAACAATAAAGCTAATAATATAGATAATTCAGGCGTTGTTCTTTTAGGTAAAACCAAAATTTTAGTCGCGGAAAAGTGACTAATTTCATGTGCAAGTGACTAAAATCCCCCCCAGACTAAAAACTAGTTAATTTTAAGCCCGGTTTAGTGTTTTTGTTTGGTTTTCTCGCGCCATACGAAAGCTAAAGATGGCTGACTCAGTCAAGGTATTTCTTCCTTATTTCTGGTGAATGTATATTAGTTTTGATGTATAAATGATCGACACTTTGCTATCAACTCGTCTGAAACCTTTCATTTTGCAGATGACACCCACCTTTTAAGCTTCTCCAGAAAGATTGAGTCTCTATGCTCAAAAGCCTCTGCTGATCTTAGGTCTCTAACATGTTGTTAAATGCAAACAAAATTTCCTTGAATGTTCAGAAAACAGAATTTGTGATTTTTCATTCAAAGTTAAAGCCCCTTAATTGCACTCCTTTTCTTAAGATCCAAGGAAAGAAAATCTTCCCTAGTTCAAGTGTTAAGTACCTAAGAAGGAGTTTACTTAGATATTATATATAAACACCTTGACTGGAAATATCATGTGAACTCAATAGCTCCTAAATTACAGAGAGCAAATGGTGTGCTATCAAAGCTTCGACATCTTATACCACTTAAACCACTAACCAACATTTATCATGGTTTATTTCAATCCCATATTCGATATGCTTGTCAGGTGTGGGGATTGTGCGACACTCATATTACTCACAGAATTTTGACTTGGCAAAAAACAGCACTTAGGCTCATTACTTTTAAAGAGCCTCGAGCACATTCAAATCCAATATTTGCTGAACTTGGTATATATACTTAAATTCTTTGATCTTGTATATACATCAATCTAAATGCAAATCTCCCAGTTGACCTCATCTCCACATTAAACTTTGACAAAGTGGACCATCATTTTGGAACTAGAACTCACGCTATAGGCACTACAACACCCATACATTTGGACTAAGTTCTTTAACCAGACTTGCAACCCAACAGTGGAACAATATCCAACTCTGTAAACCCAACACTAATCTAGCAGAAATGAGGTATATACTCTAGACTTAAATCTCTCACACTAAAACACTATCTTGACTCCTGTCTTAATTGTTGAAGTCTTACCTAGTAATTTGCTTATCCTGTTTCTAATCAGCAGATAACTGAATGTCATAAGTTTTTTATCTTAGAACTTGCTTTTTTTGTTCGTTTGTTTTTCATTTCTAGAAATTGTAGTTCTTTTATTTTGGTGTTTTTTATTTACTAGAAATTGTAATTTTGTTTTGTTTTGTTTTGGTGGCAACCTCCTTTGTTTAGCCCTGCTATTGAGGTTGTCTTCTTCTTGTTAAAGAAAATAAGTATTTTCAATTCGATTCATTTCAATTGTAGTAAAAAATAGTACTCTTATAATTTTATTTAGACCAGATCCAAAAAAGTAGCTAATGCTGGTAACCCACCCTCACATTATGCTAATTTGTACTGCCGGCAAGGTATAGATCAAGATGGCTTTACCAAAAAATTTATTCACAAAGATATAGGTAGTTAGTATTTTCACTTTTGAGATATGCATTTTCTAGGAGCTTGGTGAAGCTTTTAAGTGAAAGAAGCCTTGATTAACAGATTGACATGTGTTATTTCATTACAATTTGTCTGACTGATTTCATTATTAGTGTTGGGGATGGGAGATATTGGATATATACAGTTTGTCTATATATACACCCTGTTATTTCTAAACACACTATGTAAATAGAAATGACTTTAATTGCAATTCATTCCTGAGACAACTTGTCTGTCCCATGAGAAAGATGTTGTTAACAGAATGAAAATAATAAGGAAACATAATTGTCTTGATATTTTTATTGCACTCAACACAATTATTATATAACTGCTGTGAAAGTAAAAAAAGCAAGTCTTAACGAAAAGTATATACACAGAAAGAGCATATGCATAAAAAGCTGATTATTTGAATGTTATCACAAGTTATATATGTTTTTTCTACTTTTTGATAATTTTTACTTCCATAATTTGATCAAATCAGGAACCTAACTTAAGCACATATGAAACAATAAATAAATCTTTAGTATATAGATAATAATAATTAAAATAATTTTTGGCAGCATAAAGATTTAATGGAAGTCTCTCCTAATACTCTTTTTTTATACTTTTGTTATCAATTTCAAGGTCAGTAACATCTGAAAAGAAATGTCGAGTATGAGGCAAGGCTTAATCCTAAGTTTTAGAAAGGCTTTCTTTCTCTCGTTATTGACTTTAGACTTATATGTAAACCTTAAGTTCACTCTCACAGAAAATATAGAGTTACTCATACTGTCTGGTTACCATCCCACTTTGTTTGTGTCTTAATGGTTTTGTATATATAATTTTTATGTATTAAAGAGTGCATTCAGAAAATCAGTCAGAAACCCAAGGAGCTTTTTACCAAAGAATTAAATGGCTTTTACTTCATTTTTGAATGAAAGTACCTGAATTGTTTGACAATTTTCCATTTTAAATAAAGAGTCATTTTGAAAAAACAAATTTTTGAAATTATATTGTAAATGATTGACTAAGATATATTGCTATAATGGTTAATCCCTATCCACACTGTTTCAAGTGATTTCTTGATGCATTCATTATTTTGAGCAAGGATGAATGTGAGTTTCCTTGTATGCAAACTGGACAAAAAATATATATATAAAGTTTCAGACACTTTAATTTATAGCAAATCAATGTTTCTCCCAACCTTTTGCTAAAAAACACTGTGACTTCCTTACAACTATCCTTCGTAAAGTGTTTGAATCTATAATGTTTGCTATTGAATGACTTTTTATATTTCCCGTGAAAGAATATACAATAAGAGCTTCGTTGATCTATTGCAAAGCTATTAATGAAAAGTTAATCTACACACAAACAGGTGTTTCATTGATAGCGATTCTACACAGCAGTGTATCTTTTGAAACAAACAGTTCTGTTGATCAAGATTTAATTTACAATGAATAAGAATAGGTAGATGTATGACCTAATGAAGATGTTAAACATAATACAATAGCACCATATGTATTTTAAGGAAATTATTTAGCATAATCAGCCAAGAATGTGTTTGGGCATTTAGAAAAAAGAACCAACAGATTTGCATATAATCGATAGAATAATTTAAGCTATATAAGAAGGTCTCCCTTCCTAATCTGTATACTTTCATCATTGTTTGTTGCATTGTCTTTTATAGAAATAATTCATAAACAATGGTGGAGAGAGACAGGATTCTTTTGAATAAACTGCTGATCCCATAGATTTTTGTGTTTATATGGTAAACCAATATAACTGAAGTTAATTTGAAACAACGAAATATATTAAAATGCATGCAAAACACTGTCTTTTAATACACAATTCAAGTTCAGGAAACAAAAACATTTGAAGTTTATCAAATAACTTATTATTCAAGACTTGTTTTTAGTTGTTCATTAAAATGTTTTAGTTTTTGGAAAAAAATTTGGGTGCTGAGTTTTGCTCGCCCAAAAGCAGTAACCGATCTGAAAAATGCTCTGTATTACCCTGTGACACTACTTTTATTATGATAAACGTGACCCTTTAAAGTACAAACATTTGATTATTTGGGTATCTATTTTGATCTTTTCTTCCAAATCCCCTCCATTCTATTGACATTTAAGTTACAGTAATTAAAAGTTAGTTAATTGAGTGTGACTTTCTCTCTATTTAGATCTGTTTATCAATGTCTTAAGGGTTATTTTAATACTCTAGTTGCTTTAAGTGTGTTATAATATGTCAAACTTGTTATAAATGTTAGTAAATTTCAGGGAATTCAGTTAATAAGGATAAAAAGTAAAAATGACTATGGGAAAGCTTCCGCATAGTCACAGAGTGTTCTGGTATTCTGAGACATTGGATTACATTATAGAATATTATTGTAATTGTCAGTTAAATTTCTTTTATATAGGATTTGGAGTCTTCACCATTCCTGGACGCAAAAAGGGAGAGTTTTTACTTGAATATGCTGGAGAATTGATAGATAAAAATGAGGGTGATAAGCGTTATGATGCAAAGAAGAAACAGGAACAAGTTCCTTTCATTTTTTACTTCTATGATGGTGGTAAATGTATGTGGTAAGTCAAAGATATTATGTGAATGACTATGAATACACCATGTATTAATGCCTATCTACACTCCATTCAGAGATTTCATTTCTTTTTATATGTATGTTTAGGTTTTCTTGTTGTTTTGTTTTAGTGTTGATGGTAACACTTCATCTCGAATGGGAAAGTTTGTCAATGATTCAGCTTATCCAAACTGTGTTATGAAGATATTGATTGTCGATTCTAAACCAAAGCTATGTTTATTTACAAAGAGAGATATTCCACCTAATGAGGAGTTGCGCTACGATTACGGGGACACTAGGAATGTTTGGTGGAGAAAAAATGTGAGTATATTACTTTTGCTATATAATATACAATATTAACCGTTGATGAGACTTGATTCATATACTGAAAAATAATCAGTAAGATAGTACTACTAAAAGATTAAGATCAAGGCGTAAATTTCCTTTTTTCCTCTTCTTTTAGAACTATTACAAAAAACCATTAAACCTTAATGTAAGTTTCATTCAAAACCCTTCTTATAAAAAGACCAACTTGGTTTGGTTTGTTGCTATTAAAATACATTATTTCAACTTCCATTCATTTTCAAATTTAGAACAATCTTCTTAAAGGTAGTGGCTATGATGTAAGTTATTAATAATACTTTTCATCCTTTCTCTTGCTACATAATGTTCTTTGTTTGTTTATATGATTGTGAATATTTCTTGAACAGCCAAATGAACCTAAACCACCCCTGCCTAAAGTATCAACCATCATAAAACATATGAAATGTGACCACGTAGTCAATGACTGTTTGAATGGGGAAAGTGAGGAGAATGGTAACAAGGTCAGTTAATACTCATCCCAAATAGTCTTATCCATAAAGATTTTGCCGCGAGCGCTCTTAATTGTGCTCGCAGCGGTCCCAAAAGAAAATTTTGCGAGCGTGTTTTCGACAATGGCAAAAAACGTTATTTTTCCTTTCATGCCTGATATTTTATCTCGTTTAGCCTCAATTACACTTCTACTAAACGTCTCAGTGTTTTCATCCTCTATAAAATCTAGGCATGATAATTTCTTAAACACTGTCTTTAGTAGTCCAGTGATTGATGATATGAAATCTGAAAACGTGAAATGAAAATGTCAATCAGAGTCGCGTGAAAGGAAATCTAAGAAGCAACGAAACGAAATAACTTGTTATAAATACTAAGTAAACATAAACATCAAAATCAAGAATCATAAAGATTGTGTTTGTCAGCATTCGCGCAGAAAGCAGGTCTGGTCATGAATGAAATGTTCGAAGTGTGGAGTTTTTTTTTATGAATGAATTTCTTTTTATAATTAATGAAGAAAAGTAAATATACCAATACACCTGTTTTTTTATCTACAGGTAATTAATTCAAGTTGACTGATTTATTTTATACAATAAATGAAGAAAAAATATTGATCTTTTATTCAGTTGTATTATGAAAGAATATGAATAAATATGTGACATGCGATTTAGTAGTTCGTATTGATTACAGATGTGCAATAACCTTTCAGACGCTCAGAGATAATATTTTGTGAAAACGCTCGGAAAATTTAATTGCGTGCGCAAGCGCTTTGTGCTCGCTAGCACAAAAACTTGGCATTTGGGAGCGTTTTTTGCACTCCCCAAATGGAGAAGACTGCCCAAAGTAACCTTTTTTGGGTGCTGCTTCTGAATTATAATGTACGATTGTTTTATTGGTTATTGTGTTTTTGTCTGTTCAGGAAATAATCTTAAAAGATGAGGGTGCTGAAAAGTCAATTACAGAAAGCATAGAGGTGATGAAAATTCCTGAATCAATCTACTTGGTAAGTACTTTTACTTAATTATTTCCTGTTGTGACTGTAACATACAAGAAAATATTACTCCACCTCTCAAAAACAATAATTCTTTGAGTTCCTTATCCCTTTTTTGGGTTTTCGTTCTATGTTACCTTTATTTTAGAGAGATGTGGCATCTATTTCGAAGCAAACTTCCAGCCTTATGAATGACTCAAAACATTGTGCTATACTTGATGTGAAGTATTGTTATTCCTGGAACCAGTTCCATATAATTAAAGAACTGGGAGAAGGTAATTTTGCTAGAGTTTATAAAGCCTCATCGTCATTGTTCACCGATAATGTAGCCATTCGTTGTCCAAAGTCTTCTGAAATGGCACTTATCAGAAGAAGGAAGCTTAAAAGGCAAGCTAACCAATTGGTCCAACTACTTCATCGAAATGTAGTCAGGTGTTATGGTTTGCTGCTGGAAAAAGGAGCTTTCATTTTTGAGTATTGTGGTATTGAGTTAAAGCAAGATGGGGAAAATATCACTATTCATTCATTGTTAGGCCTGATTCGAACTCTAGAAGAAGATCTTGTCATGATTCACCGACTAAATGCAATATCAGACATTGCTGCAGGACTTGCATATTTGCATGAAAATGAAGTAGTAGCTGGTGACCTAAAACCTAGCAATGTATTAGTAACTGAAGAAGATAATCATTTCTTATTTAAATTATCTGACCTTAATTTCAGTTCCTCTTCATTGGTACAATCCCTAATGTCAACATCTTACAGCTCAAAAGAAAAGTCATCATTTTATACCCTATATTATTTAGCACCTGAATTGTTAACTTCCGACTTGAATGTAAATGCGAGGCAAAATTATTCAACTGACATTTTTGCATTTTCCATAACTATGTATCAGATACTGTTTCCAGAAATTGAGAACTTGGGAAACTTTGCATCACACCTACAGTTTTTACAAGCCCTTAAAAAAGATTGGAGACCTGAGATTCCTGATATCACCTCTGATGTTGACATTACCATGAAAGCAGTTAACATAATGAAGAAAAGTTGGAAAACAAATCCATCTTTGAGACAAAATGCAAAGGAAATTTATGAGGAAATCCAAAGAATTAAAGCTTTGCATGTAAATGAACTTGAAGAAAATATAAATACAGATAAGACAACAGCAGAGGATAAAGCAACACTATTTTTAAAAGATCCCATCATTTCTTTTCAAAACAATATTGTTTATGACAATCCATCTTCAAATGAATTGATCGCACTGAATAGCTATTCTAATATATTGAAAGTAGAAGCAAGTTTTGAATCTGTAAGTTTCGGAAATCTCAGCAAATGAAATTTCCTTTTTTTGTTATCAACCATCATCTTCAGAAATACTAATGCTTCTGTTTTTACAAAAAGATTCTCTACTGATAAGAAAACATTTTTATTGACTGCTGACTATGTCTATGTTGTTTTACAGGATGTGAATTTTGAAATAACAGAAAGATGTAAGTCAGTTAATGGATTTGTTCAAGTTGAAATTGATCCTGGTACTAGTGAGGTACCTGATTTTTATGGTCATTGTTCCTTGATAACATTAACTCCAAAACTTTCAACTTTCTAAATGTTTATAAACACAATTTCTTTTGTTTATGATTCTCAGAAAGCTGTAATCAATAAATGTTCAAGTAGTAAATTTGCCAATGAAGGAAAAGTAAGTCCCTTTTCTTTGTTCGATTTCAAATTGATCAAAGTGAAAGAATATTGAATAATATTATTATTTTGAAATCATATTAAAATTGAATCTTGAAAAATGATTTCCTGTTATCAATTGAAGTGACCATCTTCATGAAATTTAACAAAATTTTCTAATATCAATTTAGTATTTATTTTAGTACTAAGGTCATTTTAGTATCATAGTTATTGCTAATTAGATTGAAGAAGATATCCAAAACGTGATGACAAGTATGTTGGATGCAATTGAGAGTGCACCAAATGAAGTATGTTATTTGATTGTAATTAATTTTCTGATACTATCTGTGAATGAATAATAGTATCCTACTAAGTAAAATTTTCTTAGTTATTATGAAATTTAGCATTTTATTTTGTTTTTTCTCATCAACTCTTTAATTGTTGTATTTAGATTGGAGAACAAATGATGCTCAATAAAATGGTGGATGTATTAGGTGATATGCCGAACCAAGTATAATATGTTTCTATGATTTTCAGTTTCTTCCAATGAATAGTAGGAGTTATAAGTTGTCTTGCATGTCCCTCATTGTGACTAATTGTTTTTGTTGTCTTTAGTGAGGGTGGTTTTCATGCTTTCTGTTGATTGGCAATATAAATTTAAGGAGAAATAATTTGATGCACATTAGTGTAAATCCATTCCAGTGCATATCAAAACATAATAAAGTTAAGGGCAATTATCTCAATAACCAATTAGGAATACATTATTATTTTGGGGCTCCACATTTAGGATACAGGTGCTAATATGTTTCAAAAACTTCTTGACAGGGAGCATGAAATCTTTGGATGTTTGCACAACAATTCAATGTCAACATGCAACATCATTTATTTTCTGATTTATATAGCTTAGTGATAATTCTGTGATTTTTATCGTCAATATAAATGGAAAAACATAAATATAACTCACATGCAAAATGAACCTGTAAAAATTATTTTTCAGGATACTATTGTTATAATACTATTTGATTAAGTAATCATGACACTAAACCATTATTAGGAATTTTTGTTTTTAGCCTTATCCTCCATAACAAATTCTTCATCTTCATGCTCTTGACAATTGTTGTGACAGCTTTTTTTTAGTTTCAAATAGCACTGTTAATAGTTTTATAGTTTGTAGCATCATTTATTGTTCATTTTAGGAGCTGGCTAATGATTCAGGATTATTTGGCGATTTCCCTGCTGTAGTTAATACTGACTCAGAGGTACAAATTTTATATTGTTTGAAGTATATATTTTGGAGAACAAAACTAAGTCAGATTTATTACTAAAGAAGTAAAAAATTGAATTAATTTTTGCTGTTTGTTTCAGATTTTATGGAATGAATAATTTTGTTTATCTAAATGAATGTTAATTGGATTATAGTCAATGGGAATTTTGAGGTTTTTTGATAGGTTGAGAAAACAACTTAAATGAATTTTTCAAACAATTGATGGGTAACTCTTAAAGGAATAATCCTAAAATCAAATGGAAAATGCAATACATTTTTGTATGTTTTATTTGAATTTGTATTTGCAAAGTTAGGTAAATCAAAGGACATTAGGGTATTCAGTCAATTCTATCAAATTATTCAACTGACAACGCACTTTACATAGCTACCGTGTTCATATGTTTTTCAATGTAGCAAAATCTAACGCAGATTAAGGTTTAAACTTTTGAAAGAATCTTTTAACTTTTAAATACCGTTTTTTCAACAAAACATAGAACTAAAAAGTGGGTCTTACTCCCTTGAATATCATTATTATTATTCTGCTGTTGAGTATGTCTCATTTTTCAAAGTCCACCTGAATTTAATAAGGTTTTCATCAGAAGTTGTCCTAACTCTAACTATTCTCTATTGTTGAAATACTGCAGCATTTTTGATGGGTTTCTCTTTTTTTTCTAATAAAATGTTTGTCATGGTTTTTTTCTTTCATATTATTTTAAACTTATTGCGGAATCTCAATAATTCAAACCTTGATAACTTACAATTACTTACTATAACTTGAACTGTTTCAACATTCCCTTTGCGATAACTCTAACATTTTCATCGGTCCCATGAAGGTTCCACTTATCAAGAGTTTACTATAAAATAGTTTTTTCTATATTTGGGAAAATTTAAACTACATTTAATGCAATTCATTTTATGCAATGTACTTGCATCTTTTTTATGGGTTTTTGCCAATTCCCTCCTTTGTAGATGTCTGACACTGAAGATGTCCCTGATGCCTCAAATTCTAATGAAAAGGTGACAAAGATATGGTTTGATATTGTAAGCATAAGATGTTATGAACTAAAGAAGATATACCTCATGCGTTATTTCTTTAGTCATCCAATAATGTGGAAGTTACTGATCCCAATACAAAGAAAAAGAAAATATCCAATATATCCAAGGTCTGTTTAAATGTGGAATACAATGTAAAACTTTGCTTCAGTTTAATTACAACTAAATGCAAATTGTGCATCTATATGTATCTATACATTTAGAGTAAATCCAGCAAAAAATACCTCCGAAGAAACAATTATGTTCGTCCATCCCGTTTGTGTATTTTTTGCCAGAAGATGGTAAAAAATTCTACTCTGTCCCGACATATTCGATTAGTTCACAAAAATGAAGAACGAGTAAAGAATGCGTTGACTTCCGGTAGAAAAAAAGACATTTTGAGAACTTTCCAGACCTTCAAGAGGGAAGGAATCTTTAAATTGAACAAAGAATTAATAAATACATCTGAAACTCCAATATACCAAAGGGAAAAAGTTGCAACAAAGTGGAAGAAATTAATTTGTTGTGGCACATGCAACGCTTTTGTTGGAACTAGAGGATTTAATAGGCACGTGAAAAATTGTCAATTAAACAGTTGTCAAAAGAATTTGTCATTACCGATGGAGTATTTTGAAGTTCCTACTGATATCAGATTGAGCGAAGAGTTTAAACAACATATTGTTTCGAAGTTAAGAGATGATAATATTGGAAAGATTTGCAGAAGTGATGAGATGATTTTGAAAATTGGTTCCATATTTTATGGAAAAATAAGAGGAAAAGCAGAGAAAAAAGTGCAGTTGAGGAAGACAGTAAGATTAGAAATGAGGAGGCTGGGGCATTTATATTGCATATTTTTGAAGGAAAGCTTGGTTAAAAAAGCATATGGAAATGCTGCTGATATGTTTTTGAGATCAAATTTTGAATATTTGAGGGAATCTATTGATTCTTATTCAGCTTCAGAATCTGGGAAGTTGAAACCAGGACTTAAAGAGAATTTACGTTATTTACTATTAAGGAGTGCCAAAGCCATCAAAGCCTTGCTCCTTGCAGAAAATAAAGATAATGAAGCGTTGGAATTGGAGAAGTTTATCCAAGTTTTTGAGCTATGGAAAGATCACATTTTTGGTGATGCCAAGTACGAACTTAACAAGCGTAGGCAAATTAATTTACGGAAACCTGAACAATTGCCTCTAGAAGAGGATGTTCAGCTAATACGCTGCCATATTATCTCATCCATACAGCAATTATGCAAAGATCCTTACAAAATGATTGATGAAAGAGATTTTGTCCGAATTCGTGACTGTGCATGTACCAGGTTAACCCTTCTTAATGCTAGGAGAGGGGGTGAACCAGCCAGAATGTCCATAGAGGAATGGAATGAAGCAAGGTTGGATAAGTGGATAGACAACCAAAGGGTTTCAAATTTGGATGAAATTGACAAAATGCTTATTAAAACAGTTAAAGTAGCCTATATGAGCGGAAAGGGTAACAACCATTTAGTACCCTTGCTTATTCCAGAGGATGTAACTGTTGCTTTGAATATGATGAGCAACTCAGAAACTCGTGATTTTGCTGGAGTAAGTAGAGAAAATCAGTTCTTGTTCCCCAGCACTCGCGGCTCACTAGATAATGTCTCAGGGTGGCATTCATTTCACCGAGTATTCGAAAATTTGCCTCTCAAAGAACCAACAAAAATGAAGTCGACATCAAATAGACATAGAATTTCAACGCTGTTTGCTGCATGAGATCTATCTGAAAATGATAGAGAACGCTTTTATAAGC
This sequence comes from Turritopsis rubra, assembly GCA_039566895.2. Lineage (NCBI taxonomy): Eukaryota > Metazoa > Cnidaria > Hydrozoa > Anthoathecata > Oceaniidae > Turritopsis > Turritopsis rubra. The sequence goes on along the minus strand of JAVEOA010000030.1, from coordinate 17,319 downwards.
ATATGGGGCATGGAAGAGGCATCAATGAGAACATTTATCAAGTTCCGATGGCTATTGCTGAGGTAACAAAAGTTGGAAAGCAGCTGTTAGCCATCGATTCAGGTAACTGTTATCATTTGAGAAACTATTTTGCTTTTATGATGCATAATCCATTAGCAACTAAGTCGTTGCTAGTAAATGTATATCATGAAGTTTCACCTATTGTCATGTCATAGGTTTGCCTGGAATTCACCAACAAATGCACTTGCTTCCTGAAAAATGTGGTAGCTCATAGTTCTTTAATATGCCAATTCTTGCATAGTGCATGACTGGGATCTTGCCGCTTGCAAGCATTGAAAAATAAACTTAGTAAATGTTAATTTTTTTCACAGAACTGTTCGGTTTAGTTTAGATTTTAATATGATTGTTTTATTAGATCCTGGAAAAACTGACAACTACATGGTAAATGTTAGCAAACCAAACATTGATGCCGAGCCAGGTGCTTCAGTTATAAATTTACTTGTTATGTTATACATGGTGGTTAACAGGGATGGAACAGCTGTAGCCTTTTTAATGGGATCAGGCTGGAAAAGCTGGATTTTTTTTGTCTGAGTTGTACCTTTTTTTGAATTGCTATTTGTGACTTCCTTTAAGGATCCTGTGTGGTACAATGTTCTTATTTAATGATTTCAGCTCATTAATGGATAATGGACAATGTTCTTTTGTTGTTACTACAAACACTCATGTGGTTGTTTATGCCATGTCTTTGCTGCATACTATGTTTCATTCTATGCTCTAGTTTGACCCGATTTTCTGGGAGGATGCTGGAAAATGATATTCTTTTTTGCGTTAAGAAGCTGGAAAATAGTAGTAAATTTTATGAAAAGGCTGGATTTTTATTGTAAGATTTTATTATCCACTATGTTACATATTTTCAATTTTAAAAACATAAATCATTGTTTTGTAAGGTCCTTCTGCAGAAGGGAGTGAAGGTGAATATAAACCTGAAGATGAAAAAGTTTCTCTGCGTGGTATGGGGTATACTTTTGCATTTGGTGTAGAGAATGTTTTTTCCTATCTTTGATTTTAACATTTACCGTATTTATCCGATTAGGCTCCCAGCATTTATTAAGCGCCCCCTCTAATAAGCGCCAAGGTAATTTCTACGAAGTTCAATAAGCGCCCCCTCTCGAATAAGCGCCCATCTTTAAAAAGGGGGCACTTAATCGAAAACTACCTTGAGAAACTGGGCGTTTATTTGACATTTTTATTTTCTTACATCAGGAATAAAAGAAACACGTAGTTTATGTTGAGAGCATCACTAAAAAACACTAGTAAGATGAAACCTCACTTTTTGTTAAAGCTTTTTTCAGTTTTATTTTTCAGGAAAAGACATAAAAATCAAAATTACCGTTGTCTTTAATTTGTACAGAATTATAAAAAATTTATAAGCGCCCAGCATTTATTAAGAACCCCCACCCTCGATTAAGCGCCCATGCAAAAAATCCAAAAATTTAATTATTCGGATCATTCGGTAGGTGAGTTTTCATTTTTCCATTTTTTGTAAGCAGCCTTGTATTTTCTTTTTTCAGTTCAGCTAAAACAAAAGAAGTATACTCTAAGAGGTAGTGTTGTAATGGTTCTTTATTTCTTTGGTAGCAAAAGATAAATGAATGCTTTTACTTTCTGTATTTTGATAATAGGTCAACGAAATATGAGGTCTACGAATTTTGATGAGCCAACGACCGACACTGATGAAGATTCTGATAAAGATCTCGATAATGAGTCTGCAGGTAATTACCTTTCGATCTTATTTGAGTGGACATTACTCTCAGCTTGCAAAAGAAATAAGATGCAGAGTGACTGCAAAGATTGCATCAGTGGTTTTTGAAAGTACAAATTCAAAGCATTTTTATGTTACAGACGATAGTGTCATTCTGCATATTTTTCGGACTATTTCTGTTCGAGAGATTGTTTGATTAGGAAAGAAAACCTCTATTGAATATTAAACCAGCAAAATTTTCTTAATTTTGTGCGCTACGTATTAGTACCATCACAATTGAGAAGTGGGAATTTTCATGCAACGAAATTTTCATGCAATAAAGTATTACACATACACACAACTTCGCATTTCCAGTAGAAGAACCAATGTAGATTTTGGAATTGGAAAATAAATCGATTGTTATATTATAAGTATTCATCACTTCCCATTCAAATTCAAAAATTCATATCTAACCTATTATCAGATACATCACATGTACGTTCAAACTAGAAACTAGATCCAGGTTGTCCAAGGTTTGTAGGGATAGTTTACCTTGTTGTAAGTTACAAGTTATTTTTAAAACTTCATGTAGGTTATCTAGTTTTTTCAAATTCAAGGATAGAGTGAAAAAGGAGCTCTTGTCCGGAGTCGTTTATAAATTTACGTGTGGTGGCTGCAATGCTGCCTATATTGGTAACGACATCTTAGGGTGAGAGCTTCTGAACACTTAGGTACATCCGCACTCACTGGCAAACGTGCAGTTTCTTGTAGAACGGTCGGTAAGGACCATTTACTGTCATGTGTTCACTCTCCTTGTTTTGACGATTTCAGTATTCTCGCTTCTTCTAGCAACAATTTTCGTCTGGAATTGATGGAGAGTCTTTTAATCTCTCGGGACTGTCCTGTTTTAAATCGTAATTTAACGTCTATACCATTATTTCTTTACAGTTGAATGCTCTGAATTTGTTTTATCACCTTATATGGTATTTCTGATGTTTATAATTGACATATCAAGGCGTGTTTTTTAGTATATATAGATTGAAATTGTAAAAAAATATTTGAACTTGAAAATGCTGGCTGTGGCCAGCGAAACGTCGTACCAACTAATATTGTATTTCTTAATACTTAATTCTACTACTCTACAAGAAATTTTCAACATGTACGTTCATTGGTAATACCATAGCGAAGATTGAGATTGATGGTTTAAACAATTGCTTTTCTTTTAAAGCAAGAGCAGAGACATCCACAGGAGTGGCTACTTCAAGATGATGGCCAAATTAAAAGTATTTTAAGTATTTGCAATTATTCTTAGGAGTAAATGAGCGTAAGAATTCTATTTGGACCAAAGCCGTCGAAAAAGCATTCTTTAAAGAGTTTGGTTGTTTCGTAAGACGCACTTCGGAAGCTCCGATGCCTAGTAAGTTTTACTTCTCATATTTTTGTTAATGATTAAGTGACAATAATTTAATCCCATGCTCAAAACTTTTATTTGATTTAGCAACATACGCTATTGGATTTACTCTGTGCACTATCCTTTGAGTTGAATTTAATGGCGTTAAGCTAATATGAAACACTTACTTTCCAAAACGGCAGGTTATTGAAACAATTTTTTTAACTCTTCATCGTAAAGCAATTTATTGTTTTTAGGTCGCAAAGTTATGCTATCGTTTCTAGAACGTTTCCACCTGTGCGTTCCTTTTGAAAAGATCAGAAATAAAATCAACAATGAGAGAAGCAAACACGATGCAATGGTGTCAAGAAGGAAGGCCGAGTTGAACATGTAAGACTGTTATTTAATCCGTTGTTCAACAGCTATATCTCCACAATTATTTCAGAGGCACATTCAAGGTTAGCCAAAAAAAGTGGAGAAGTTCTGTTTCATTAAGTTTCTTTTTAACACGTAACAGTGATAGTAGAGTGTAGTTTACGTTCTTCTTTTCTTTTCTAAGGGCCTGATTATATGAGGCGGGTTGGCTCTGTGCTGGCTCGTTTACAACCCGACACCAGCTCGGTATTATATGAGAAACTTAAAAAAGGGTTGGCTCGGAGTCAACCCGTTTTCAACCCTCTTGTAAATAAATTTCATGCCATTGTGCATGTGCTAACCCTTTTCCAACCCGTCTTCAACCCGGGACAAGCTATTATATGAGGGCAAGCCAGTTCGCTAAGCGGGTTGAAGCAGGCAAGTGAGGCAACCCGTTTTCAACCCGCCTCGTATAATCAAAATCGTCCTTGTAGAACTATTTTCTGCAATAGCCGGGTTGTGTTTAAAAATAGATTTCCCTTTAACCGAGCCAACCCTCCTCATATAATCAGCTCCTAAATGACACAACGGTCCTCCACAACTTTTGCGTAAGCTATAGATCTGCCTATGTATTTGATTTCGTTATATCTTTTCATCATATTTTTCGTTATATCTTTATATCTACCCTTTCGTTATGAGATGAGGTCATCATCAGCTGTATTTATTAAGAGAAAGAGATGTTTTGTTTAAAAAAAACTGTCTATTTTACTGCTGTATTACCCAATTGAGGCCCGAATACTAAAATGTCATAATCTCCCCCAACTAATTCAAAGAAAAAGAAGTCATTGATTTGCGTCTTTTAGCCTCTGCAGAAATTTTGGTCGTACATTGGAAAATACTACAAGCTGTTGGTCAATTTAATCTAATCAAAGAAAGCATAGACTTCCATCTTTCTCATGTTACTCGTTAAAACGAATCCTTCAATAGACCTTTCCCGAGTTTATTTTCTATCATACTCCACCTCGTTTTCAATATGTTGTACTATGACAACTGAATCTCTTGTGCTCAATCATTAACACTATCACAATTATTACACTTATTGCACATTACTGAAATGAGTCCAGTGGCATTCCGTTACCATATTAACCATATTGAAATCGAGGCGGTGTATGATAAAACTCGGGAAAGGTCAATATCAACTGATAAGTGTATTATGAGAAATTTGCACATTTGGTAGGCATGAAAATGTCGACAAAATGAACCTAACATTATTGGGGAAACTTACTGTCAACCAAAGTTTGCTTATAAATATCGAAAAAAACTTTGGTCGACAGAATGTACTTCAACGAGACAATAATAGATCAAAAACACTTCCGAAGCATTTAGAGGCATAAAAGGCAACCTTTCGTGGCAAAACTAATCATTATTTAGTAGAAAACACGAGACAATCAGTCGACAAAATATGTAAACCATTTAAAGCATTTTGTGTCATGATAACATAATGAAGCAGATAGCATTATATATATATATATATATATATATAGGGCAATGTTTCGATTTTTTAAACTATTATTCATTACATGTTCATTCATTACATATATACTTTCCAGCGGAGATTTACCGAACATATAAAAAGGCCCAACTATTTAATTTTCCGCCATAAACAGGACCATTGATTATAAAGTCCTGGATAGCGTCAGCAGAGATTGTTGTACGTAACTAGAAAAGAGTTCATCCATTGCTAACCATAACAATCTAAAAGAGTTCATCCATTGTTAACCATAACCATGAAAAAGCGTTTTTGGTTTTTCCTTTCAAACATGCTATTCCAATGCTCACATTTACTGAATTAACTGTCATGGGCTTCTTTTAATCCAATCATTTTCGCTTTTTTGTTTCTTGTTTGTAAAATAATTACATAACATGTTTATAGATTGTATGAAAAATGTTTCATCCTGTATTATCGCTTACTTCTGCATCTTCCAAAGAAAATAGGAGCTGCATGAAAAAAAACAAATTTGATCTAAAAATGAATAAATAAAACAATAGGTTGTTGCGAGAATATAAACCTTCTTGCATGCCTAACCGCCATTATATCAATTAATTATGGCGTGTCAAAATCTTTTTACAAGTTCATTTTTTCCATGAGTTACTGCATTCATCACCCTGCTTTTCATCTTTCCAAATAAAAAATTAAAGAAAATCAATTAACCTGTTAAGGTCTATAAATATTCATTGGCAAGAAACAGAATATATATATATATATATATATATATATATATAGGGCAATGTTTCGAATTTTTAAACTATTTTTTATTACATATTCATTCATTACATATATATTTTCCAGCGGAGATTTACCGGACACATAAAAAGGCCCAACTATATAATTTTCCGCCATAAACAGGACCATTGATTATAAAGTCCTGGATAGCGTCAGCAGCGATTGTTGCACGTAACTACAAAAGAGTTCATCCATTGCTAACCATAACAATCTAATAGAGATCATCCATTGTTAACCATAACCATGAAAAAGCGTTTTTGGTTTTTCCTTTCAAACACGCTATTCCAATGCTCACATTTACTGAATTAACTGTCATGGGCTTCTTTTAATCCAATCATTTTCGCTTTTTTGTTTCTTGTTTGTAAAATGATTATGTACCATGTTCAGCGATTGTATGAAGAATGCTTCATCCTGTATTATTGCTTACTTCTGATTATTCCAAAGAAAATAAGAGCTGCATAAAAGAAAAAAAATTTGATCTAAAAATGAATAAATAAGACAATATGTTTTTGCAGGAAGATAAAACTTCTTGCATGCCTAACCGCCATTATATCAATTAATTATGGCGTGTCAAAATCTTTTTACAAGTTCATTTTTTCCATGAGTTACTGCATCCATCACCCTGCTTTTCATCTTTCCAAATAAAAAATTAAAGAAAATCAATTAACCTGTTAAGGTCTATAAATAATCATTGGCACAAAGCAGAATATATATATATATAGGGCAATGTTTCGATTTTTTTAACTATTTTTTATTACATATTCATTCATTACATATATACTTTCCAGCGGAGATTTACCGGACATATAAAAAGGCCCAACTATTTAATTTTCCGCCATAAACAGGACCAAGGATTATAAAGTCCTGGATAGTTTCAACACCGATTGTTGCACGTAACTACAAAAGAGTTCAACCATTGTTAACCATAACCGTCTAAATACTTCATCCATTGTTAACCATAACCATCAAAAAGCGTTTTTGGCTTTTCTTTTCAAACATGCTATTCCAATTCTCACATTTACTGAAATAACTGTCATGGTCTTCTTTTAATCCAATCATTTCACCATTTTTGTTTCTTGTTTCTTGTTTGTAAAATAATTACGTACCATGTTCATCGATTGTATGAAGAATGTTTCTTCCTGTTTCATGGCTTACTTCTGCATATTCCAAAGAAAATAAGAACTGAATAAAAGAAAACAAACTTGAACTAAAAATGAATAAATAAGAAAATAAGTTGTTGAGAGAATATAAGCCTCCTTGCATGACTAACCGCTAATATATCAATGAATTTTGGCGTGGAAAAATCTTTTTACAAGTTCATTTTCTCCATGAGTTACTGGACCCATCACCCTGATTTTCATCTTTCAAAATATAAAATTGAAGAAAATCAATTAACCAATTAAGGTCTATAAATAATCATTGGCAAGAATTAGAATATATATATATATATATATATATATATATAGGGCAATGTTTCGATTTTTTAAACTATTATTTATTACATGTTCATTCATTACATATATACTTTCCAGCGGAGATTTACCGAACATATAAAAAGGCCCAACTATTTAATTTTCCGCCATAAACAGGACCATTGATTATAAAGTCCTGGATAGCGTCAGCAGAGATTGTTGTACGTAACTAGAAAAGAGTTCATCCATTGCTAACCATAACAATCTAAAAGAGTTCATCCATTGTTAACCATAACCATGAAAAAGCGTTTTTGGTTTTATCTTTCAAACATGCTATTCCAATGCTCACATTTACTGAATTAACTGTCATGGGCTTCTTTTAATCCAATCATTTTCGCTTTTTTGTTTCTTGTTTGTAAAATAATTACATAACATGTTTATAGATTGTATGAAAAATGTTTCATCCTGTATTATCGCTTACTTCTGCATCTTCCAAAGAAAATAGGAGCTGCATGAAAAAAAACAAATTTGATCTAAAAATGAATAAATAAAACAATAGGTTGTTGCGAGAATATAAACCTTCTTGCATGCCTAACCGCCATTATATCAATTAATTATGGCGTGTCAAAATCTTTTTACAAGTTCATTTTTTCCATGAGTTACTGCATCCATCACCCTGCTTTTCATCTTTCCAAATAAAAAATTAAAGAAAATCAATTAACCTGTTAAGGTCTATAAATAATCATTGGCACAAAGCAGAATATATATATATATATAGGGCAATGTTTCGATTTTTTTAACTATTTTTTATTACATATTCATTCATTACATATATACTTTCCAGCGGAGATTTACCGGACATATAAAAAGGCCCAACTATTTAATTTTCCGCCATAAACAGGACCAAGGATTATAAAGTCCTGGATAGTTTCAACACCGATTGTTGCACGTAACTACAAAAGAGTTCAACCATTGTTAACCATAACCGTCTAAATACTTCATCCATTGTTAACCATAACCATCAAAAAGCGTTTTTGGCTTTTCCTTTCAAACATGCTATTCCAATGCTCACATTTACTGAATTAACTGTCATGGTCTTCTTTTAATCCAATCATTTCACCATTTTTGTTTCTTGTTTCTTGTTTGTAAAATAATTACGTACCATGTTCATCGATTGTATGAAGAATGTTTCTTCCTGTATCATGGCTTACTTCTGCATATTCCAAAGAAAATAAGAACTGAATAAAAGAAAACAAACTTGAACTAAAAATGAATAAATAAGAAAATAAGTTGTTGAGAGAATATAAGCCTCCTTGCATGACTAACCGCTAATATATCAATGAATTTTGGCGTGGAAAAATCTTTTTACAAGTTCATTTTCTCCATGAGTTACTGGACCCATCACCCTGATTTTCATCTTTCAAAATATAAAATTGAAGAAAATCAATTAACCAATTAAGGTCTATAAATAATTATTGGCAAGAATTAGAATATATATATATATATATATATATATATATATATAGGGCAATGTTTCGATTTTTTAAACTATTATTTATTACATGTTCATTCATTACATATATACTTTCCAGCGGAGATTTACCGAACATATAAAAAGGCCCAACTATTTAATTTTCCGCCATAAACAGGACCATTGATTATAAAGTCCTGGATAGCGTCAGCAGAGATTGTTGTACGTAACTAGAAAAGAGTTCATCCATTGCCAACCATAACAATCTAAAAGAGTTCATCCATTGTTAACCATAACCATGAAAAAGCGTTTTTGGTTTTATCTTTCAAACATGCTATTCCAATGCTCACATTTACTGAATTAACTGTCATGGGCTTCTTTTAATCCAATCATTTTCGCTTTTTTGTTTCTTGTTTGTAAAATAATTACATAACATGTTTATAGATTGTATGAAAAATGTTTCATCCTGTATTATCGCTTACTTCTGCATCTTCCAAAGAAAATAGGAGCTGCATGAAAAAAAACAAATTTGATCTAAAAATGAATAAATAAAACAATAGGTTGTTGCGAGAATATAAACCTTCTTGCATGCCTAACCGCCATTATATCAATTAATTATGGCGTGTCAAAATCTTTTTACAAGTTCATTTTTTCCATGAGTTACTGCATCCATCACCCTGCTTTTCATCTTTCCAAATAAAAAATTAAAGAAAATCAATTAACCTGTTAAGGTCTATAAATAATCATTGGCACAAAGCAGAATATATATATATATAGGGCAATGTTTCGATTTTTTTAACTATTTTTTATTACATATTCATTCATTACATATATACTTTCCAGCGGAGATTTACCGGACATATAAAAAGGCCCAACTATTTAATTTTCCGCCATAAACAGGACCAAGGATTATAAAGTCCTGGATAGTTTTAACACCCATTGTTGCACGAAACTACAAAAGAGTTCAACCATTGTTAACCATAACCGTCTAAAAGCGTTCATCCATTGTTAACCATAACCATCAAAAAGCGTTTTTGGTTTTTCCTTTCAAACATGCTATTCCAATGCTCACATTTACTGAATTAACTGTCATGGTCTTCTTTTAATCCAATCATTTCACCATTTTTGTTTCTTGTTTCTTGTTTGTAAAATAATTACGTACCATGTTCATCGATTGTATGAAGAATGTTTCTTCCTGTATCATGGCTTACTTCTGCATATTCCAAAGAAAATAAGAACTGAATAAAAGAAAACAAACTTGAACTAAAAATGAATAAATAAGAAAATAAGTTGTTGAGAGAATATAAGCCTCCTTGCATGACTAACCGCTAATATATCAATGAATTTTGGCGTGGAAAAATCTTTTTACAAGTTCATTTTCTCCATGAGTTACTGGACCCATCACCCTGATTTTCATCTTTCAAAATATAAAATTGAAGAAAATCAATTAACCAATTAAGGTCTATAAATAATTATTGGCAAGAATTAGAATATATATATATATATATATATATATATATATATATATATATATAGGGCAATGTTTCGATTTTTTAAACTATTATTTATTACATGTTCATTCATTACATATATACTTTCCAGCGGAGATTTACCGGACATATAAAAAGGCCCAACTATTTAATTTTCCGCCATAAACAGGACCATTGATTATAAAGTCCTGGATAGTTTCAGCAGCGATTGTGGCCCGTAACTACAAAAGAGTTCATCCATTGCTAACCATAACAATCTAAAATCGTTCATCCATTGTTAACCATAACCATCAAAAAGCGTTTTTGGTTTTTCCTTTCAAACATGCTATTCCAATGCTCACATTTACTGAATTAACTGTCACAGTCTTCTTTTAATCCAATCATTTCACCATTTTTGTTTCTTGTTTCTTGTTTGTAAAATAATTACGTACCATGTTCATCGATTGTATGAAGATTGTTTCTTCCTGTATCATGGCTTACTTCTGCATATTCCAAAGAAAATAAGAACTGAATAAAAGAAAACAAACTTGAACTAAAAATGAATAAATAAGAAAATAAGTTGTTGAGAGAATATAAGCCTCCTTGCATGACTAACCGCTAATATATCAATGAATTTTGGCGTGGAAAAATCTTTTTACAAGTTCATTTTCTCCATGAGTTACTGGACCCATCACCCTGATTTTCATCTTTCAAAATATAAAATTGAAGAAAATCAATTAACCAATTAAGGTCTATAAATAATCATTTGCAAGAATTAGAATATATATATATATATATATATAGGGCAATGTTTCGATTTTTTAAACTATTTTTTATTACATGTTCATTCATTACATATATACTTTCCAGCGGAGATTTACCGAACATATAAAAAGGCCCAACTATTTAATTTTCCGCCATAAGCAGGACCATTGTTTATAAAGTCCTGGATAGCGTCAGCAGAGATTGTTGTACGTAACTAGAAAAGAGTTCATCCATTGCTAACCATAACAATCTAAAAGAGTTCATCCATTGTTAACCATAACCATGAAAAAGCGTTTTTGGTTTTTCCTTTCAAACATGCTATTCCAATGCTCACATTTACTGAATTAACTGTCATGGGCTTCTTTTAATCCAATCATTTTCGCTTTTTTGTTTCTTGTTTGTAAAATAATTACATAACATGTTTATAGATTGTATGAAAAATGTTTCATCCTGTATTATCGCTTACTTCTGCATCTTCCAAAGAAAATAGGAGCTGCATGAAAAAAAACAAATTTGATCTAAAAATGAATAAATAAAACAATAGGTTGATGCGAGAATATAAACCTTCTTGTATGCCTAACCGCCATTATATCAATTAATTATGGCGTGTCAAAATCTTTTTACAAGTTCATTTTTTCCATGAGTTACTGCATCCATCACCCTGCTTTTCATCTTTCCAAATATAAAATTGAAGAAAATCAATTAACCTGTTAAGGTCTATAAATATTCATTGGCAAGAAACAGAATATATATATATATATATATATATATATATATATATATATATATAGGGCAATGTTTCGAATTTTTAAACTATTTTTTATTACATATTCATTCATTACATATATATTTTCCAGCGGAGATTTACCGGACACATAAAAAGGCCCAACTATATAATTTTCTGCCATAAACAGGACCATTGATTATAAAGTCCTGGATAGCGTCAGCAGCGATTGTTGCACGTAACTGCAAAAGAGTTCATCCATTGCTAACCATAACAATCTAATAGAGATCATCCATTGTTAACCATAACCATGAAAAAGCGTTTTTGGTTTTTCCTTTCAAACACGCTATTCCAATGCTCACATTTACTGAATTAACTGTAATACGCTTCTTTTAATCCAATCATTTTCGCTTTTTTGTTTCTTGTTTGTAAAATGATTATGTACCATGTTCAGCGATTGTATGAAGAATGTTTCATCCTGTATTATTGCTTACTTCTGATTATTCCAAAGAAAATAAGAGCTGCATAAAAGAAAAAAAATTTGATCTAAAAATGAATAAATAAGACAATATGTTTTTGCAGGAAGATAAAACTTCTTGCATGCCTAACCGCCATTATATCAATGAATTATGGCGTGTAAAACATTTTTTACAGGTTTATTTTCTCCATGAGTTACTGCATCCATCACCCTGCTTTTCATCTTTCAAAATATAAAATTGAAGAAAATCAATTAACCAATTAAGGTCTATAAATAATCATTGGCAAGAATTAGATATATATATATATATATATATATATATATATATATATATAGGGCAATGTTTCGATTTTTTAAACTTTTTTATTACATATTCATTCATTACATATATATACTTTCCAGCGGAGATTTACCGGACATATAAAAAGGCCCAACTATTTAATTTTCCGCCATAAACAGGACCAATTGATTATAAAGTCCTGGATAGTTTCACAGATTGTTGCACGTAACTAAAAGAGTTCACCATTGTTAACCATAACGTCTAAAAGAGTTCATCCATTGTTAACCATAACCATCAAAAAGCGTTTTTGGTTTTTCCTTTCAAACATGCTATTCCAATGCTCACATTTACTGAATTAACTGTCATGGCTTCTTTTAATCCAATCATTTCCATTTTTTTTTGTTTCTTGTTTGTAAAATAATTACGTACCATGTTCATCGATTGTATGAAGAATGTTTCTTCCTGTATCATGGCTTACTTCTGCATATTCCAAAGAAAATAAGAACTGAATAAAAGAAAACAAACTTGAACTAAAAATGAATAAATAAGAAAATAAGTTGTTGAGAGAATATAAGCCTCCTTGCATGACTAACCGCTAATATATCAATGAATTTTGGCGTGGAAAAATCTTTTTACAAGTTCATTTTCTCCATGAGTTACTGACCCATCACCCTGATTTTCATCTTTCAAAATATAAAATTGAAGAAAATCAATTAACCAATTAAGGTCTATAAATAATCATTGGCAAGATATATATATATATATATATATATATATATATATATATAGGGCAATGTTTCGATTTTTTAAACTATTTTTATTACATGTTCATTCATTACATATATACTTTCCAGCGGAGATTTACCGGACATATAAAAAGGCCCAACTATTTAATTTTCCGCCATAAACAGGACCATTGATTATAAAGTCCTGGATAGCGTCAGCAGAGATTGTTGTACGTAACTAGAAAAGAGTTCATCCATTGCTAACCATAACAATCTAAAAGAGTTCATCCATTGTTAACCATAACCATGAAAAAGCGTTTTTGGTTTTTCCTTTCAAACATGCTATTCCAATGCTCACATTTACTGAATTAACTGTCATGGCTTCTTTTAATCCAATCATTTTCGCTTTTTTGTTTCTTGTTTGTAAAATAATTACATAACATGTTATAGATTGTATGAAAATGTTTCATCCTGTATTATCGCTTACTTCTGCATCTTCCAAAGAAAATAGGAGCTGCATAAAAAAAACAAATTTGATCTAAAAATGAATAAATAAAACAATAGGTTGTTGCGAGAATATAAACCTTCTTGCATGCCTAACCGCCATTATATCAATTAATTATGGCGTGTCAAAATCTTTTTACAAGTTCATTTTCCATGAGTTACTGCATCCATCACCCTGCTTTTCATCTTTCCAAATAAAAAATTAAAGAAAATCAATTAACCTGTTAAGGTCTATAAATAATCATTGGCACAAAGCAGAATATATATATATATAAGGGCAATGTTTCGATTTTTTTAACTATTTTTTATTACATATTCATTCATTACATATATACTTTCCAGCGGAGATTTACCGGACATATAAAAAGGCCCAACTATTTAATTTTCCGCCATAAACAGGACCAAGGATTATAAAGTCCAAGTCTATTTTCACACACATTGTTGCACGTAACTACAAAAGAGTTCAACCATTGTTAACCATAACCGTCTAAAAGCGTTCATCCATTGTTAACCATAACCATCAAAAAGCGTTTTTGGTTTTTCCTTTCAAACATGCTATTCCAATGCTCACATTTACTGAATTAACTGTCATGGTCTTCTTTTAATCCAATCATTTCACCATTTTTGTTTCTTGTTTCTTGTTTGTAAAATAATTACGTACCATGTTCATCGATTGTATGAAGAATGTTTCTTCCTGTATCATGGCTTACTTCTGCATATTCCAAAGAAAATAAGAACTGAATAAAAGAAAACAAACTTGAACTAAAAATGAATAAATAAGAAAATAAGTTGTTGAGAGAATATAAGCCTCCTTGCATGACTAACCGCTAATATATCAATGAATTTTGGCGTGGAAAAATCTTTTTACAAGTTCATTTTCTCCATGAGTTACTGGACCCATCACCCTGATTTTCATCTTTCAAAATATAAAATTGAAGAAAATCAATTAACCAATTAAGGTCTATAAATAATCATTGGCAAGAATTAGAATATATATATATATATATATATATATATATATATATAGGGCAATGTTTCGATTTTTTTAAACTATTATTTATTACATGTTCATTCATTACATTATACTTTCCAGCGGAGATTTACCGAACATATAAAAAGGCCCAACTATTTAATTTTCCGCCATAAACAGGACCATTGATTATAAAGTCCTGGATAGCGTCAGCAGAGATTGTTGTACGTAACTAGAAAAGAGTTCATCCATTGCTAACCATAACAATCTAAAAGAGTTCATCCATTGTTAACCATAACCATGAAAAAGCGTTTTTGGTTTTATCTTTCAAACATGCTATTCCAATGCTCACATTTACTGAATTAACTGTCATGGGCTTCTTTTAATCCAATCATTTTCGCTTTTTTGTTTCTTGTTTGTAAAATAATTACATAACATGTTTATAGATTGTATGAAAAATGTTTCATCCTGTATTATCGCTTACTTCTGCATCTTCCAAAGAAAATAGGAGCTGCATGAAAAAAAACAAATTTGATCTAAAAATGAATAAATAAAACAATAGGTTGTTGCGAGAATATAAACCTTCTTGCATGCCTAACCGCCATTATATCAATTAATTATGGCGTGTCAAAATCTTTTTACAAGTTCATTTTTTCCATGAGTTACTGCATCCATCACCCTGCTTTTCATCTTTCCAAATAAAAAATTAAAGAAAATCAATTAACCTGTTAAGGTCTATAAATAATCATTGGCACAAAGCAGAATATATTATATATATAGGGCAATGTTTCGATTTTTTAACTATTTTTTATTACATATTCATTCATTACATATATACTTTCCAGCGGAGATTTACCGGACATATAAAAAGGCCCAACTATTTAATTTTCCGCCATAAACAGGACCAAGGATTATAAAGTCCTGGATAGTTTCAACACCATTGTTGCACGTAACTACAAAAGAGTTCAACCATTGTTAACCATAACCGTCTAAAAACTTCATCCATTGTTAACCATAACCATCAAAAAGCGTTTTTGGTTTTTCCTTTCAAACATGCTATTCCAATGCTCACATTTACTGAATTAACTGTCATGGTCTTCTTTTAATCCAATCATTTTCACCTTTTTTGTTTCTTGTTTGTAAAATAATTACGTACCATGTTCATCGATTGTATGAAGAATGTTTCTTCCTGTATCATGGCTTACTTCTGCATATTCCAAAGAAAATAAGAACTGAATAAAAGAAAACAAACTTGAACTAAAAATGAATAAATAAGAAAATAAGTTGTTGAGAGAATATAAGCCTCCTTGCATGACTAACCGCCTAATATATCAATGAATTTGGCGTGGAAAAAATTTTTTACAATTCATTTTCTCCATGAGTTACTGGACCCATCACCCTGATTTTCATCTTTCAAAATATAAAATTGAAGAAAATCAATTAACCAATTAAGGTCTATAAAATAATCATTGGCAAGAATTAGAAATATATATATATATATATATATATAGGGCAATGTTTCGATTTTTTAAACTATTTTTATTACATATTCATTCATTACATATATACTTTCCAGCGGAGATTTACCGGACATATAAAAAGGCCCAACTATTTAATTTTCCGCCATAAACAGGACCATTGATTATAAAGTCCTGGATAGCGTCAGCAGAGATTGTTGCACGTAACTAAAAGAGTTCATCCATTGTTAACCATAACGTCTAAAAGCGTTCATCCATTGTTAACCATAACCATGAAAAGCGTTTTTGGTTTTTCCTTTCAAACATGCTATTCCAATGCTCACATTTACTGAATTAACTGTCATGGGCTTCTTTTAATCCAATCATTTCGCTTTTGTTTCTTGTTTTGTAAAATAATTACTAACATGTTATAGATTGTATGAAAATGTTTCATCCTGTATTATCGCTTACTTCTGCATCTTCCAAAGAAAATAGGAGCTGCATGAAAAAAAACAAATTTGATCTAAAAATGAATAAATAAACAATAGGTTGTTGCGAGAATATAAACCTTCTTGCATGCCTAACCGCCATTATATCAATTAATTATGGCGTGTCAAAATCTTTTTACAAGTTCATTTTTCCATGAGTTACTGCATCCATCACCCTGCTTTTCATCTTTCCAAATATAAAATTGAAGAAAATCAATTAACCTGTTAAGGTCTATAAATAATCATTGGCAAGAATATATATAGCATATATTATATATATATATATAGGGCAATGTTTCGATTTTTTTAAACTATTTTTTATTACATATTCATTCATTACATATATTTTCCAGCGGAGATTTACCGGACACATAAAAAGGCCCAACTATTTAATTTTCCGCCATAAACAGGACCAAGGATTATAAAGTCCTGGATAGTTTCACACGATTGTTGCACGTAACACTAAAAGAGTTCATCCATTGCTAACCATAATCTAAAAGCGTTCATCCATTGTTAACCATAACCATCAAAAAGCGTTTTTGGTTTTTCCTTTCAAACATGCTATTCCAATGCTACATTTACTGAATTAACTGTCATGGCTTCTTTTAATCTATTTCATTTTTGTTTCTTGTTTCTTGTTTGTAAAATATTACGTACCATGTTCATCGATTGTATGAAGAATGTTTCTTCCTGTATCATGTACTTCTGCATATTCCAAAGAAAAATAGGAGCTGAATGAAAGAAAACAAATTTGAGTAAAAATGAATAAATAAGACAAATAGGTTGTTGAGAGAATATAACCTCCTT
>JAVEOA010000029.1:0-19219 GCA_039566895.2 Turritopsis rubra | reverse complement strand
AAAACTCTTAATCCTTTTAATGCTAAATATTGTGCATATGAAAAAGCAGAAATAGTTTTTTTAAATGATCAAAAAAATCAAAAAAACAACAAATAATAGGTATGGAATTTTTTGGTTTTTCTAATCTAGTTCCATATATATTTCTAATTTTATTTATACAATCTAAATTGTATTCTCTTCTGTTATTTTTATAATTTTTTTTAGAAGAAATAATTGTATTTTTTTCTTCTAAAGTTTTAATAGTATCTCTTGAAATATTTGATAATTTTGATGTTTCTACAATACCCCATGTTTTTAATTTTTTTTCATTTTCTAAATTAAAAAAATTAAATTTTAATTTATTTATATTCATATTATAAAAATTTTTTATAGGAATAAACAAATCCTTATTATAAAAAGAAAAATAATTTAAATTTTTGTTTTTTTTAATTAATTTCATATTTTCTAATTTTAAAATTTATACATTATTTTTATAATATTAATTTTTTAAAGCTAATTATTTATATAAATAATACTATTTTTAGCCATAAAATACCCCTACCGCCCTCCACGCGGCGACATTACATAAAAAATATTTTACTTAAAAAGCAAAATTTTCTATAATTATAAAATATAAATTAAAAAAAATCAAGTTTTTTAATTTAATTTTAAAAACATTTATATTGAGATATTTTATGAAAATAGTTAAAAAAAAAAACACCTCCTAGTTATTCACAATTCTTATAATTACATATCATCTATATTTAAATCAATAGGTGCCGATACACCAAAAATTAAAGATCTATTTCATTCTACACTATTTTGGAGATATTGCAATAGTAATTCTAATAAAATTATAGGTTATATATCATTTCATACATATGTTAATAAATATCCAAGAGTTAGAATTATGATACACGATTTTTCTAAAATAGGTAAATCTAAATTTTTCGATAGTATAAATAAAAAAAGTGTATTACAAATATCAAATAATAAAAAAATAAATAAAAAAAATTTATTTTTATATTTTTTACAAAAATGGAATGTTGGTAAGAATATAATGAATAACCATTTAAAAAAAATTAATGAAAATAAAATAGGGTATCCTCTAATGGATATAAATAATAGAATAATAGCAATGAAAATTATTAATAAAAAAAAAGAAAAAATATATGGTAAAAATAAAAATTCATTTGTAATACTAGGAAATTTAATAAAATCAAAAAATTTATATTTTTGTATAAGATATAAAACAGCAAATATAATATATAAAAAATTTTTAGAAAAAAATTTTTCATGTATTGTTTGTTGCGAAAATTTAAATAAATTAGAAGATATTATCACATGTTTTAAAAATAAATATAAATATAAAGAAATATTCATATATGCAGAAAATATATATGATAAACATATAAAAAATAAAAATATAGGTGTTATAAAATGTTATGAAATATCAAATAAATATAATTACAATATAATTTTTTCTTTTATAAAAAGAAAATAATAAAAAATAAATTTTTATATGCTTGTAATATTTTATGTTATTTTGGAGAAAAAGAAAAATCAAATCATTTAAAAACACATATATATAAAACAATAAAAATAGGAATGAAATTTTATTATCCAATGAGGTTAAAAGATAAACAAATATTAAATTTTATATATAAAAATATTCAACATACATATATTTCAAAAAGAATAGTGTTAAAAATGTTTTTAAAAATAAAAAATAAAATTTTTAATAAAGCATTAAAAATTAAAAATATTTTAAAAAAACAAAATAAAAATGTTAAAATAATAAAAGTAAATTCTAATAAAAGAATACATCAATATATACAAAAAATAAAAAAAGTTTATAAAAAAGCTATTTTTATTAATAATATGTCTATAGGAACTGGAAAAACAAAAAATTTTATAAAACCAGAATTTATAGTTTCTAAAATAAAAGGAGAGGTACCAATAATTATTACTCCAACAAGATCGTTAACTAAAAATATTAGTAAAAAATTAGGTTCACATCATTATATAGATAATTTTAAAAAAAAACAAAATAATAATCAAAATTCTTTATCAATAACAATTAATTCAATAATAAAAAATAAATTTAATTATATATATGAAAAATCAAAAACATTATTTTTTGATGAATATACTCAAATATTGCGTTCTATAACTACTGGTACTGTAAAAAAATTTAATAAAGTAAAAACAGAAAAAAAATTATCTGATCTTATAAAAAATAGTAATTATATATATATAGCAGATGCAGATTTTAATCAAATAGCTCTTAATCAAATACATGAATCTACAAAATCAAATGTACCAATTTTTATATTTAAAGAAAAAAATAATAAAAAAAGTAAAATAAAATATTTATATTATCAACATAAAAATAATAATTTTTGTTATAAATACATAACAAAAAAAATAAAACAATCTATTATTTTAAATAAAAAATTATATGTAGTATCAGATTCTAATAAACAATTATGTGTATTATATTCTTTATTAACAAAAATGAAAATAAAAACTTTATTTTTAAATTCAGATACAATAAACTTTAAGGAACAAAAAAAATTTTTAAATGAACCAAATAAATATCTTTATAATAAAAAACCACAAGTTGTTTTATCATCTCCATGTATACAGTCTGGTGTTTCAATAGAATTAAAGTATTTTAATAAATGTTTTGGTATATATAATGGTATAGTATTACCAACAGTTTTTAAACAAATGTTACATAGAGTTAGATCTATAAAAACTTTTCATATTACATTACCAAACCAAAAAAATATATTTTTTTCTAGTAAGAATAAAGAAAATGCAACTAAGTTATTAGTAATTTCTTATGCAAAATATATTAATAAATTTGGTGGAACAGAAAATATATATTATGATAATAAAACAAAAACAAATAAAATTGGTAAAATAAGTATAATAAATAAAAATGGTAATATAATTATAAAAGGAGATCCTAATTATTGTAGATATGAAAAATTAATTTCAGAATTAATAGCTTTAGATACTCAGCAAATTAATAATGCTGCTAATTTTTTTCTTATACATGCAATTAATGAAAATGTAAAAATAAAGCATATAAATATAGAGAATTCGGAAAAAAATAACAAAAAAATTAATAATTATTATAAAAAAATGAAGAAAACTTTTTTAAAACAAATAATAAATAATGTGAAAAATAAAAAATCATATTTTTCATTTTTAAAAAATAAAATTTCAAAATGTTTAAATAAAAAAATAAATGAAATTAATATAAAGGATGCAGAATATTATAATGAAAATGGTCAATACTTTTTAAAAAATTTTAAGTTGTTAAATTTAGGTACGAAATACGCAAAAAAAATAGATATTATTAATTATGATATTGGTGTTTCTAAAATAAATTCTAGTTGGTATGAAAGTAAAACTAGATTATTAATGCTTTTATTTTATGGTTTGAATATTGATGTAAATACAGGTAATGGTTTTTATAATCAAAAAAAAGCATTAAAAATAAGAAATCTAATAAAAAAAAATAAATCTATAACTCATTATATTAATTTAAAGTTAAATCTTAAAGTTAAAAGTAAATTATCAGATGTTGCATTTGTAAATAAAATATTTAAAAAACTTTTAGGTTTAAAGACTAAAAGAATACTCATAAGAAAAAAAAAAGAAAGAAAATGGATATATCATATAGAAAAAAAAGTATTTAATAAATTAAAGGAATATTCATGTTTGTCATCGGAAATGTATATATATAAATAGATAATAAAAAATGAAATTTTAACTTAAATAAAATTATAAAAATATAATTTTAATAGATGGAAATGAAATTTTAACTTAAATAAAATTATAAAAATATAATTTTAATAGATGGAAATGAAATTTTAACTTAAATAAAATTATAAAAATATAATTTTAATAGATGGAAATGAAATTTTAACTTAAATAAAATTATAAAAATATAATTTTAATAGATGGAAATGAAATTTTAACTTAAATAAAATTATAAAAATATAATTTTAATAGATGGAAATGAAATTTTAACTTAAATAAAATTATAAAAATATAATTTTAATAGATGGAAATGAAATTTTAACTTAAATAAAATTATAAAAATATAATTTTAATAGATGGAAATGAAATTTTAACTTAAATAAAATTATAAAAATATAATTTTAATAGATGGAAATGAAATTTTAACTTAAATAAAATTATAAAAATATAATTTTAATAGATGGAAATGAAATTTTAACTTAAATAAAATTATAAAAATATAATTTTAATAGATGGAAATGAAATTTTAACTTAAATAAAATTATAAAAATATAATTTTAATAGATGGAAATGAAATTTTAACTTAAATAAAATTATAAAAATATAATTTTAATAGATGGAAATGAAATTTTAACTTAAATAAAATTATAAAAATATAATTTTAATAGATGGAAATGAAATTTTAACTTAAATAAAATTATAAAAATATAATTTTAATAGATGGAAATGAAATTTTAACTTAAATAAAATTATAAAAATATAATTTTAATAGATGGAAATGAAATTTTAACTTAAATAAAATTATAAAAATATAATTTAATTATATTATTTTTATAATAAAATATGCTGGCTCTTCGTATGGATGATATTTTTTAATAACATTTAATGCTTTTTTTAAAGTTTTTTCGTTTTTCACAAAAAATTCTATTTTAATTTCTTGTATTTTTGTTATTTTATTTTTGAAACCTATTGTTGGATTACTTTTTTTATATGGCATAAATTGTCCAACTCCTTTAGTTTGCCAACAACAATTTTTATAATTATTATAATTACCAACTTTAATTTTAAATAATTTATTTTTTAAAAATTCAGAATATTTATTTGGTATATATATAATAAGTAAATATTTATTAAAATTATTATTATTGATGTAATTCATTTTTTAAATTATTTAAAAAATTTGCAGCTTCATTGCCATTTATAATTCTATGATCAAAAGTTAAATTAAAACTAATTTTATTTATACTTTTATCAAACCCAATACAAAATATAGTGGAATTATTTTTATATATTAAAGGTTGAAAAATAAAAATATTTTGATTAGAAAGATCAGAGATTACAGTTGTAGGATCAACATAATTTTTTAAACTTGAATTGTCATAACAAGAAGATATTTCATTTATTATTTTTATATGTAAATCAAATAAATTTAATTTATTGGTATTTTTTATTGTTAATATCTTTAAATCATTACTTATATTAACCGCTATTCCTATATTAATATTTTTATAAATATTGATTTTATATAATTTATTATAATAAGAATTAAATTTTGGATAATTTTTTAAAAATTTAGCATATAAATAAACATAAAATGAAAAAAATTGATTATTTAAGAAACTAAAATTATCTATTTTTTTTTTTATTATATTATAATCAATTAAAATAAAAATACTGCTTTTAAATAAATTTGCTTCACTTTTTTTTAATATATTGATTTCTTGAATTTTTATATTAGATAGATCTTTAATTATAAAATTTTTATCTATTTTAGTATTATTGCAATTATTTTTTTTTAATACTTTTTTTACATAAAGTTTATTTACTATACCTAAATTTTCAAATAATTTTAAATCAAGTTTATTTTTTATTATTAATTTTTTAGCATCATCAGAAATAATAGAACCAATAACTTTAAAATTTTTTTTGTTTTTTTTAATGTATTTATTTTTATATAAATTTATGTATTTTTTTTTATTAAATAAAATTGCTATCTTTGATCCAGAAGTAACACTTTCATTTGCGTTTTTTAATATAAATATATAACCAGAATACTTGCTTGTTATATCTATAGTGATTTTTGATGTTTCAACAGTTAATAAAATATCGCCTTTTTTAATATAAGATAAATTTTTTTTATACCATTTTAATATATTTACTTTTTCATCATTAACACTATATTTTTTTAGTATAATATATTTTTTTTTCATTATGTACTTTTTAATTTTTCAGGAGCTATAAAATATCCTATACTAATTAAATATTTTAAACATAAATGTAGCAATCTTTCACTCATATGTGGACAACTTATATTAGTATTTTTTAAAGCGCTTAATGCATTTTTACATTCTAAATTTGGTTGTACTTCATGAATATAATCAGGATTTAATGGTCTATGAGGCTCAGCATCTGCATCTCTAATTAATGGAACTAAAGGATACAAAGGATCTCCTGGTTTTGATTTTAAAGCTTCTTTTCTACCTACATCAAAAGGAACTACATTAAATTTATATCCATAAGTTTTAGCCCAATCTAAAAATATTTCCAATGTAACTGGTTTAGGATTAAATAAATGATAAAATTTATTATAATTATTTTTATTTAATGAAATTTCAACAACTGATTTAGATACATAATCTACTGGTACAATATCGAATATTCTTCTATATTCTGGTATGATCCCCATAGGCACAAATCCTTTAAAAGCAACTAAAATGTAATCATTAGTTTGTGTTGCGCCAGTTACTGAATGACTCATGACTAAACCAGGTCTATGTATTATGACAGGTATACCAGCTTTCATAGCATTAAAAGATATTTTTTCAGCAACCCACTTACTACCAGTATAACCACCAGGTATATCGACTTGTTTTACTAAAGGAGTTTCATCTTCTATAAATGGTCTAGGTACATGAGTTGCTAATAAAACGTCAATAGTTGATATATAATTAACTAATTTTAATTTATATAAACAAGCAAGTTCATAAATTTGTTGTGTACCTTGTACATTAGCTGGTTTTAAAGCTGAATACGGATATGCAAAATTTACTAATGCTCCACAATGATATATAACATCTATAATTTTAGATAATTTCATCCATTTTTCATTACTTAATCCAAATTTTATTTTTCCTAAATCTCCTGTTAGAATTTTTATTCTATTTTTATATTTACTTTTCCATATTTTATAAACTTTCATAGAATTAATTATTCTGTTTAAACCATCTTTTTTATTTTTTGATCTTACTAAACAAAAAATCTTAGAATTTGTTTTTTTTATAATTTCTTCTAGTAAAAATGATCCTAAATATCCAGTTCCACCAGTTAAAAAAACATATTTTATATTATTTAAATTAAATTTTTTTAAATTTTTAGATATTTTTATAGATTTATTTAATCTCGCATCTTCTTCTAATACTGTAATATGTTTTTGCATCATTACAGCTTCTAATCCTCTTTCTTGTAAAATGTTAATTACGTCAGATACTCCTTTTACAGTAGGTATTTTAAAAAATTGATGCAAAGGAGCTGAAGTATTAAAATGATTAAATAGATAATCAGCTAGTTTAGCTAATATAATAGATGTTCCACCTAATTCAAAAAAATCATCTTCTAAAGAAATTTGTTCACAAGGTATATTTAAAGATTTACTAAAATATTTAGCTACTGTTTTTTCTAAAATTGTATATGGAAGATTTTTTTTATATTTTCTTTTTATTTTAATGCATTTTATTTTTTTTAAATCTAATTTACCATTTTGCATTTTAGGCATATTTTTAATAATTTCTATTACATTAGGTAACATATAATTAGGTAAATTATTTTTTAAATATACTTTTAATTTTTTTATACATTTTTCCTTATTTAAAAATTTATTAATTTCTAAATAAGATATAATTTTTTTATTTTCTTTTTCGCCTTTTATAAATACACATGCTTCTTTTACAAATTTTAAATTTTTAATTAAATTTTCTATTTCTAATAATTCTATTCTTAATCCTCTTATTTTTATTTGATTATCTTTTCTACCTAAAAATTGAATATTACCATCATCTAAGTATTTTCCAAAATCACCAGTTTTATATAAAATAGATTTTTTTAAAAATTTATTTTTTAAAAAATGCTTTTTAGTTATATAATCATTTTTATAATAACCATTAGCTATACATAAACCAGATATAAAAATTTCTCCAACTACAAATTTTGGAACAGGTTGTTTATTTTTATTTAATATAAAGATTTGAGTATTACTTATAGGTTTACCTATTGGAATATTATTATATAATAATTCTTCATTTCTATTACATTTATAATAAGTAGCATCCATGGTTGTTTCTGTTAAACCATATATATTATATAATCTAGCTTTTGTTCTTCTAAAAACGTTATTTTTTAAACTGTTATTTAATATTCCACCACCATTTAAAATTAATCTAATATATTTACAATATCTAATATCATAATTATTAACTAACATAGATAATATATTTGGAACTGTTCCAATAATACTAATTTTATTATTTTTTATGATTTTAATTAATTCTCTAGTATCATTTTGATATATTTGTGGAACTATAGTTACTTTTGAGCCAAATAATAAGGGCCAAAATGTGCACCATATAGAAGGATCAAAATTAAATGAGCTATTTAAAAGAACATTATCTTTTTTTTTAATTTTCCATTTATTTTGTCTCCAAAATATATTATTCATTACATTTAAATGATTTATCATAACAGCTTTTGGTTGTCCTGTAGTACCAGAAGTATATATTAAATATGCTAAATCATTTATATTTACATTAAATTTTAAATTATTTTTAGATTGTAAATTAATTTTTTCTTTAAAAGCATCTAATAATACGATGTTATCTTTGTTATTTATAAAACTAGAAATTTTTTTTAAAAACTTTTTATTAGTTATTATACAAATAGAAGAACTATTTTTTAATATATATTTTATTCTTTCTTTTGGATAGTTTATATCTATTGGTACATAAATCATTCCTAATTTTAATATAGAAAAAATAGATATTATATAATTTATAGACCTATCTAAAAAGATAGATATACATTTATTATTTTTAAATTTGTTATTATTGTGAAAAACGAAATTTTTTATATAATTAGCAAGTTTATTAGCTTTTTCATTTAATAATTTATAACTAATTGATGATTTTTGATGTATAACTGCAATATAATTTGGAAATTTTTTTGCTTGTATTTCAAATTGATTGTGTATACATATATTAGGAAATTTAATATTATTTTTATTCCAATTATATAAAATTGTATTTTTTTCTTTTTTACTTAATAATTGTATTTTTGTTATATTTACATTTATATTTTTAGTGTTTGAAGTTAAATGTTTTATTATATTAATAAAATGATATATAAATTGTTTTATAAATTTTTTATCAAATAAATCAGTATTATAATCTATTTTAATAATAAATTTTTTATTATTTGAATATATGATATTAAAAGTAATATCTACTTCATTATTTTTTGTATGATTAATTACATTATATATGTTAAAATTTTTTTTTTTAAAGTTTGTTTTATTATTATTTATAAAATTAAAAACTGTTTGAAATATTGGTGATCTACTTAAATCTCTTTTTTTAATAATTTTATCTATTAATATAGATAATGGCATAAATTTATTTTTTTCTAAAAAATTTAATTCTTTTATTATTATTTTCATAAAATCTAAAAATTTTAAATTTTTTATATTAATTAATATTGGAAGAATATTTTTTAAAAAATTATTTTTTGTAATACCAATAATAAATTTATTTTGATTAGTATAATTATTGATTAATAAAGTATAAATACATAAAAACAATGTATATTTTTTAATTTTATTTTTTTTAATAAAATTAATTATTTTTTTATAATATTTAGAATCAACAATTTTTAAATATGATATATAATTTTGTGTTTTTATTGCTGGTCTAATATTTTTAATTGGTAAATCTAAAGGATTAATATTTTTTAATCTTTTTATCCAAATATTAATAAATAGTTTACAATTATTACTATTTAAAAAATTATTTTCTTTTCTTATATAATCTTGTAAATTAAAAATTGATTTTTTATTAATGTTATTATTTTTAAAAACAAAATTAAAAATTGTATTTATAAATAAATTAGCTATATTTTTTGATGATATTAATAATGAATAATGTAAAAATAATAAACAATTATTATTATCTAGTTTTATAATTTTTATAAAAAATAATGGATCTTGAAATATATTAATATTTTTTATCAATAAGTTATCTGCTAATTTATATATATTATTATAATCTAAAATATTATTATCACGATTATAATAATTTTTTAATAATACAGAAATATTTAAATCTTCTTTTTCTTTTATTAAAATAATATTATTTTTTTTCTTAAAATAATATTTAAAATTTCTCAATATATTTAAAGATTTTAAAATAGATTGTTGAAAAGCAGCTAAATTAAATTTTCCTTTTATTAAATAAACAGATACTTCATCACTTCTGTAATTCTTGTCTAAATTTGATAAGAACAAAATTCTATTTTGTTCTGATGATAAAAATAACATTTTATTAATCCTAAATTTTTTTAAAAAATCTTATTATAATTATATATTATTTATTTTAAAAATCAAAATCATTAGAATCATCTAAATTATTATAATCATCTGTAATATTTGAATTATCTTCTAGATTATTAATTTCTTCATTATAATTATCATCATTATTATCTAAAAAATTAATATCATTTTCTCCAAAATTTTCATTTAGTGTATTGTTATCTAAATTATTAAAATTATCATTATTATGTAAATTATTATTATTATTATTGTTATCAACTATATTATTATTATTATTAAATAAACTATTAATACCTTCAAAAAGTAACATACCTCCTGCAACACCAGCTGCTGTATTAACAACTGATTTTAAAAAACTATTTCTACCAAAACTTTGTTCTGAATTTATTGCATTATTATTTTCATTATTATTAGTTTTTCTAGAAAATAATGAACCTAAAAAACTTTTGTTATTATTCTTATTATTTTCTATTTGATTTTTTAAATTTTTTATTATTTCTTCTTGTAATAACAAACCTTGTGTTAAAATATAAAAAGCATCTTTTTTTAATGCTATAGTGTTATTAATAAGTTTTTCTGCTTCTAAATCTTTATTAATTTTAGTATTTTCTATTTTATAAGATAATTTTTTAATTAACATTTCATCTTGTTTATTCATTTTTATTCTCTTTTAAAAATTTGATTAATTTATTATTTTTTTTATTTATACTTGAAAAGTATAATATATTTATGCAATAATGTTTAATAGTTTTTATTGATTGTTTTTAAATATGTATCATAAGTTAAGAAAATTTTTTTTATTAATACCTGAAGATTTACCTAAAACAAGTTATGATTTTAAAAATTTTAAAACTATCAATATATTTTTTAAAAATATTATAAATGATATAAAGTTTATAGATATAAATCTTATAAATAAATTAAATTTAATATTTAAATTATTTTCTAATAAATACAAAAAAATTTTTAAAATAATAAAAAATGATATTTATGAAAGTAAAAAAAATAAATATAATGATAAAGCTTTTTGTATATCAAGAGTAATGTATAAAAATAAATTTAAAGTTTTGTTTTATAGTTTATTAGATACTTATTTAAGAATATTTAATGATATTAAAAACAATGGCAGTTCTTTAAAAAAAAATCATATAAATAGATTAAATATTGCTTTTATAATTTTATTATATATATACAATAAACCTATTAATTTAATAAATAATAAGAAAAAAATATTAAATTTTATTGAAGAAAATTTAATATATGATAAAAGTATAAAAATAAAAAAATATAATTCTAACTCTAATGCTTATTTAAGATGGATAAATGGACATTATATTTTTATGGTTTTAGTACAAGGATTAATAATATTTTTAAATATTTTTATTGAACTATATAGTAAAAAATTATTTTTAAAATCAGTTTTTTATTTAAAAATATGTATATTTTTAATGAAAACTTCTAGGACTTCTTTAAAATATACTGGTGAATTTTCTAAAAAAGATTATCAAAATTATATTAGACCTACTTTAATGCCACCAATAGCTAAAACTGATATGAGTGGAATTTATTGGAGGGATCATCAATATATGATGAAAAAAGTATTTTATAAAATTAAATATATTTTTAAGTCTTATAATTACACAATAAAAACAAATAAAATAAATAAAAAAAATAGTGATATGAAAATTATATTTTATTATTTAGATAAATTTAAATTAGATTTAAAAAAAACATATGAAGCACATAAATATGTCTGTAATAAATTTGTAGGTAATAATAAGTTTAGTTTACATTCTAATAAAAAAGAATTTGCAATAAAATCTCTAGAAAAATTTAAAAATTCTCGTTTAAATAATTTTAACTTATAAATTTTTTTATAATATAATTTGTTATACTTTTTTCATTAGGTAAACACAAATTTTCCAGTATTTTTGCAGATGGTATAGGTACTTCTTTTGCAAAAAATCTTTTTATATTTTTATTATTTTTATTAAGACAATTTTTTTCTACTATTTGTGATATAATCTCTGAAGAAAAATTAGCAAATCCTTGACCTTCTTCTACAAATAACATATTTGTACTATTGTATATAGTTTCAATAAAGTATTTACATATTTTAAAAGGATATATTCTTATTGGAATTATTAATTGACATATAAATTCATATTTTTTAAATATATTTTTTATTATTTTTACAATTATATCTGATAAATTACCATAAGTTATGATTGTTAAATCAATATTAATTATTTTATTTATTGGTTTTAAAAATATTATAGGATTTGGATTATTTATATATTTATAATAAAATCCTAAAGGTGGTTTTGTTACAATATTTTTAGTATATAAAATTTTATTTTCTATTATTATACTTGGATCTTTACTATATTTTATTATTTGTTTATACAAATTTAATGGATTAAATAAATTATTTAATACAAAAATTCTAATTCCAGCTATTCCTAATAAATGTTTATCTAATGTTTGACTATGAGTAGGACCATATGCTCTACCGCCACCCATTGGAGTTCTTATAATAATAGGAACATTAACTTTATCATTATACATATATTTAAATTTACTTGCATGATTTAAAATTTGATCAAAAGCTAAACTTATAAAATCACCAAACATTATTTCTACTATAGGTATAAAATTTTTTATTGCAAGTCCATTTCCTATACCAGTTATAGATGCTTCAGATATTGGTGTATTAAAAACTCTATTAGGAAATAATTTAGATAATTTATTAGATACTTTAAATGCTCCACCATATGGATATTTTACATCTTCTCCAAAAAATATAACTTTTTTATATTTTTTCATAACTATTTCAAAAGTTTTCTGAAGTAATTTTATATATCTTATATTATGTATTTTTTTTAAATTATCTTTTTTATTAAAAATATTAATTTTAGAAAATTTAATATTTTCTTTAAAATTTTGATCGTTTTTTTTCATAGAACATAAAATTTTGTTTTTAATTTTTTTCTTTAAATCAATAAATTTATTTTCTATTTTTGAAATAGGATCTATAGATTTGTAAAATTTTATTTCTTTTTTATTTCTGTTATCATCACCTTTTGAATGTGCTTTTAATCTATAACAATCAATTTGTATAAAAAATGGTTTAGATTTTTTTCTTACATATTTAATAATATTCTTTGTATTTTTATATAAATTATCAATATTCCATATATTTAATTTTTTACTTTTTATACCAAAAGATTGTATTTTTTTACATATATTTTTATTATATAAAGTTTCTTTTTGACTAGTAGACTGAGAATAAAAATTATTTTCTAATACTATTAATAACGGTAATTTCCATAATGCACATATATTAAAAGTTTCATAAATTATACCTTCACCTAATGTACCGTCTCCTATAAATACAACAGATAAAGCTTTTTTATTCATTAATTTTTGTGATAATGCCATTCCTGCAGCAATACTAACTATACCGCCTTGTATTCCATTTGAATAAAAATTATTATAATTTAAATGTTGACTACCACCTCTACCACCGCATATACCATACTTATTACCCAATATTTCGTTTATTAAACCACTAATATCATTATCAGTATAAGCTAAATAATGTCCGTGACATCTATGATTAGATATAACATTATCTATTTTTTTATTAATTAAATTAATTATAGTTGTAGCTGACAATTCTTGACCTATACATGTATGTATAGTTCCATTAAGTTTATTTTGTGCAAATAACTTCAATAAATATTTTTCTACAACTCTAATAATTATAGATTGTTTTATAATTTTATCTTTAAATGTCAATTTAAATAACCTTCTGTAATTTTACGTTTATTTCTTTTAATTTTAATTAATTTATTATTTTTTTTTTTATAGATTTTTCAATATATTTGGATAAATCTAAAATATTTGGTTTATCAAAAAGATGTGTTATATTTATGTTTATATTAAATATTTTAGATATTTCATTAGTAATTTTAATTGCTATTAATGAGTTACCTCCTATATTAAAAAATCATCTTTTAGATTTATTGTTTCATGTATATTTAAACATTTTTTCCATATAAAGTATAATTTTTTTTGAGTTTCATTTTTAAAATTATTATATATAATTTTTTGTTTATAATATTTATAAGGATTAGGTAATAAATTATAATTAATTTTACCATTATTTGATAATGGTAATTTTTTTAAAATATCCAAATAGTTGGTATCATATATGTTGGCAACAGTTTATTTAAATATTTAATAAAATAAGATTTTTTTTTATTTTTATCAAAACATACTATATATGCTGTTATGTTTTTTATAATTTTTGATTTTTTATTAAATGTTATAACTAAATCTTTAACATATTTATTTTTTTTTAACGTAATCTTTATTTCTTCTAAATCTATTCTATATCCTGAAAATTTTATTTGTTTATCTTTTCTTCCTAAAAATTCTACATTACCATCTGGTAGATATAAAGCATTATCTCCAGTTTTATATATTCTTTCATTTTTTAATAATATAAATAATTCTTTATTCTTTTCTTTTTCATTAAAATAACCTAAAGATACACTATTACCTCCTATGTATAAATTACCTGGTACAAAATTTGGAACTTGTAACATATTATTATTTAATATTTTAAAATATTGATTTGCTAAAGGCTTACCATATGGTATGCTTCTAAAATTTTTATTTATATTTTTTTTTATAATATAATAATTAGACCATATAGTACATTCAGTAGCTCCTCCTAAACTAACGATTTTAAAATTATTTTTTTTATAACTTAAATATTTAAATATTTTTTTATGTAAATCTATAGGTATCCAATCTCCACTCATTAATATTAATCTAATTATATTTTTTATAAATATTTTTTTACTTTCTAAATATTCTAAAAAAATTTGAAAAAACATTGGCACGCTGTTCCATATAGATATTTTATATGTTTTAATTAAATAATACCAATGTTCTGGATCTTTTGATTTATTTTCTTCAATTAAAACCAATGATCCACCAGTTATTAAAATACCAAATATATCATATACTGATAGATCAAAATCTAAATTTGATAAACATAATATTTTATCTTTTTCAGAAACTTGAAATTTTTCATTTACATCTAATATTGTATTTAATACTTGTTTATGATTAACTAAAACACCTTTTGGAACACCAGTTGTACCAGAAGTAAAAATAATGTATGCTAAATCAGTATTTTTTTTAGTAATTTTATTTTTATATTTATTGTTTATTTTACAATTTTTTTTGTTTATTATAATAATTTTGTATTTTATATTCTTGTTTTTTGTTAAAAAATTTATTTTTTTATAAAATTTTGCTTGTATAAGAATAATATTAACTTTACATTTATTTAATAAATTTATTATTTTAATTTTTGGAGTATTAATGTTAATTGGTAAATAAGCATTACCTGACATTAATATTGATAAACAACCTATTATTTGTTCCCATCCTTTTTGCATAATAATAGCTATAATTTGTTTTTTTATAATATGTGGATATAAATTTTTTAGTATCATATTTTTTATATTATTAGAATAATAAATTAACTTTTTATAAGTTATAAAATAGTTTTTATTCTTATTAATCCAAATAATAGCTTTATTTTTTTTAAATCTTTTAGATTTATTTAATATTAAAGTATCAATACAAAAATTACTATTTTTTAATATTTTTTTGGTTTTGTTTGTTTTTTTAATTATATCAATCTGTTTTTTAGGTATATATGATAATACATTTTTATAAATAAACATTTTATTATTAAGTTTTTTTAATAATTCTATATAAGAAATAAAAATATCTAATTTTATACTAATATGTTTATCATTTAATATTTTCCATTTTATTATAAAATAATCATATTGCTCATAAATTATTATATTAATTAAAAAATTAGATTTTTCTAAATATTTATTTATATATTTTTTATCAATATTATTAAAAAATATTTGTAACATTATATTATTTTTAGTAAATAATTTTAATGTTTGTAATTTATCAAAAAATATATTTTTATTATTTAAATTTAAATTAGATATATATTTAAATATTTTTTTTAATTTTATGTTATTTGTATCATTAATGTCATATTTTTTGAAATTATTTATTAAATTTTTAGTTTGAATTATATTATGATCTATCTTTTTACATATATTTAACATAATGAAAAAATAATCTTTTTTTAAATTCCATAATTTTATAGTTTCTATTACAGATAATACAAAAAATGCAAGTATAGTATTATAGTTTTTAAAAATTTTATTATTTAAAAAGTTTTTTGGCAATTTTGCTTTTTTAATAATATATTTATTTTTTTTATAAACTTTATATTTTTGTAAATAATTTATAGGTAAATTAATGCTATCAATTTTATAAACAAAGTTATTTATTATTATATCGTTAATACTATATTTAGTTATAATATTTTCAAAAAAATTTTTATATTCATAAGATAAAAATAATATTTTTTTTTCAGAAAAATAATTAGTATCATAATTAATATCACATAAAATAGAATTATCTTTTTTTGTAAATATATTAAACATTAATGGTGATAAATTATTATAATTTTTAACATAAATAGATTTAGAATTTTCATTACAAAAATTAAATTTACTATTTTGAAAGTTTCCATTTAATATATCAATATTTTCATTAGATAAATGATTAATTTGGTAAATAAATATTGAATTTATTATTGGAACATAAAATCTGTTTCTATTAACTTTTGATATATCTATAATTTTAGAGAAAGGAAATCTTTTATGTGTATTAAAAATATGATATAAATCTTTTTTTATAAATTTAATAACATTTAAAATTGACATTTGTTTATAATTTTTTGGAAAACTTAAAATTATAGGTAATAAATTAACTGCACATCCTATATATTTTTTTAAATATAATTTATCTCTTAAAGATACAGGAGTTCCAACTACTTTATCAGATCCAAAAAAATTATTAAACATTAAAATATATATTAATAAAAAAATAGTATAATTAGTAATATGATATTTAATACTTATTTTTTTTAAGTAATATAATACATTATTAGAAATATGAAATTGTAAATTTTTTAATTTTTTCTTATCTAAGTTTGTATTTTTTTTAAAATATTGACAATAATTATTTAATTTTTTATACCAATATTGTTTATCTAATAAATACTGATCGCCTTTAATATATTTATTATATTCATTTTTATATTCTATAGGAGAAAAACTATAATTATATTTTATATTTATATTTTTTATAGATTTTTTATAATTTTTTTCTATTTCACAAAATAATTCTGCAAAAGACCATAAATCTATAATTATATGATGTGCTTTAAAAATTACTAAATTATATTTTAAATTATTTGTTAAATTTATTAAATAAAATATTATTAATTTATCATTTTTTAAATTTATATTAACTTTAAATTTTTTATTTATGTAATTAATAATATATTTTTTTTTTTTAAAATTTTTATTTTTAAATTTTACTATATTATTTTTTTGTTTTGTAAATTTTTGATATATTATATTGTTTTTCTTAAAAAAAAAACTATTGAAATTAGGATGATAATAACATATTTTTGATATACAATTTTTTAAAGTATTTAAATTTACTTTTTTAGAAATAAAAAAAGATTTATTTATTAAATAAAAATTATTTTTTTTATATAATAAATTTGCAAAATAAATATCTTTTTTTATTGGATCTAAAGTTATTATTTTATTTTTTATATTTTTTGTAACATATAAATTGTTTTTATTTAATTTTTTATTTTTTGTTTCTAATATTTTCTTTTTTAATTTTTTTATTTTAATATTTGAAAAAAATATTTTTTCTGAAATTGTAATATTATATTTTTTTTCTATTGTATTTTTAAATTCAAATAATTTAATAGAATCTAATCCTAAATCCAAAATATGTTTTTCATTAAAATTAAAAATACTATTATTTATAAAAGGATTTTTTAAAAAATTATTTAAATGTTCATTATAATTATTACCAAACATTTTCTTATTATTAACTATACTATATATATAATTAATTTTTTTATCTAAATAAAATTTTTTAATTAAATTTCTTTGTATTTTACCGCTATTTGTTTTAAATAAACTATTTTTTTTAACAAACACAACATCATAAATATTAATAGAAAATTGATTATAAATATTTTTTTTTATTAATGCAGAGAATTCTTGTAACTTATTTTTTTTAAATATTGGATCTATTTCTTGTATTAATACAATTAAATCAAAGTTATTTTTTTTTATTGAAAAAACAGCAGCAGCACAAAAAGCAAAAATATCACTTGAGTTTTGTGATACAAATTCAATATCTTGTGGATAAAAGTTTTGTCCTCTTATAATTAATATTTCTTTTAATCTACCTGTTACAAAAAGTTCATTTTTATATAAAAATCCTAAATCACCTGTTTTTAACCAAATTTTATTTTTTATATTTATAAGATTATTATTGTTATTTTTCTTATTTTTCCAATAACCAGAAAAAATTGATGGACCAGAAATTATTATTTCACCTATCTTATTTTGTCCTAAATTATTTAAATTTTTTGTATCAATTATTTGTATTTTATGATTTAAAATAACAGATCCTGAACTAACTATTTCATAATTATTTTTATTATTATGAGAAACTTCTTTAATAAAGCTATTTTCATTTCTAATAGAGTTAATATCAAAATATTTTATATAAGGAAACTTGTTTTTATTATTTTTATCTAAATAAAAATCAGTTACCATTAAAGTACTTTCTGCTAACCCATAACAAAATCTAAAAGATTTTTTATTAAAACCATACGGTTCGAATATTTCAATAAAATTTTTCATTACTTCATTACTT
>JAVEOA010000027.1:0-43880 GCA_039566895.2 Turritopsis rubra | reverse complement strand
AATCGACATGATGTGCACTGGCCTGACCATCCAACTTAAATTCCACCACCTTGCATACAAGATCGATTCGTAGAGGCTTTAACAGCCTGAGAATTTGTATTTCTTAAATAATAATAATAATAAAACAGACAATCCCTATGTATTCGGAAGGTTACAAGCTTATTAGGAAACGTTACAGCTGCTATTGAAGCTAAGCCTTATAGCAGGCTGCATTACAGAGCTATTAAATTAGGCAAAATATCAGCACTTAAGAATTCCAAAGGTTACTTTGAAACTTCGTTCCAACTGTCTGATAAACATGTTAATTTAATAATGGAAAGATAACATAATATCAGCAAGGAGATCACTGCTTCCCTTACCTATTGTAACAATAGGTACAATGATATGCACAATGATATGAGATATGAGAATGATGGCGGCGAGAACGGTCATGATCTATATTATTTTGACTTTATTGGTTTTATGTGGAAATGTTGAAAATGTAGATATAAAGAGAAAGGATACCCTAAAAGAATTACTACGAACAAAAGGATTGAGTATACTACACCAGAACATTCGTGGACTGCTGACAAACTTATGTGGTGCACAGGAACTACTATCTTCGAATCCAAATACTGATATACTGACATTATCAGAGACTCATATAACACAGTCCGAAAACATTGATAATCTATATGATATTTCTGCTTTTAACTTTGAGAAAAGAAATCGTGTTGTTGGAACTGGAGGGGGAGTAGCTATCTATATCAAAGACAACATAAATTACATTAGACATACAGATCTCGAAAACGGCAAAGTCGAAAACATTGTTATCGAAATTATTATCAATAACACGAAAAATGTTCTCATAGCAGTTCATTACAGACCGCCTGACACATCGAAGTATTTGCCAGTCGATCACAATAAAAATTTTATGGACACATTAAGTCGTTATTGTGAACAAAAAAAAGAAGTATATACTTCTGGGAGATTTAAATGCTAATTATTTAAAACAAAACCACAATAAAGAAATTAAATCAGTTTTACATCAAAATGGTTTCACACAAATCATAAAAGAGCCAACGCGTATAACAAAGAATACACGAACACTCATCGACATTATTGCAACAAATAACCCTGCAAACATTGTAAACTGTAATGTCATTGCAACAAGTTTAAGCGACCATCACATGGTTGGTTGCGTTAGGAAATTAAATAATAAACAGTTTCCAGTAAGAACAATACGATGTAGAAACTACCGTGCATACAATCCTGATGAGATGAACCGTGACTTTGAAAAAGTTAATTGGTTGCCCGTAGTAACAGCACCGAACGTCGACATTGCACTAAACATATTTAACGTGATTGTTAAAAAGATATTTGACAAACATGCACCTTTTGTTAATAAAAAGACAAAGGGCAGACCGTGTGAATGGGTAACGGAAGTGCTGAAAAGAGAAATGGATTATCGAGATCAATTACTACGCAAAGCCAAAAGAACAAATGATGTGGCCGATTGGGACAAGTATAAATCCCAACGAAACAGATGTAACGTAAAACAAAGGAAAGCAAAAGCTGAATACCATAAAAATCCGAAAAAGTTCTGGAAGTGTGTAAAAAACATTTTACCAACAAAAAATACCAATACGACAGTACGGTATCCGGACAATTCCCCGACGACAATTCCCCGACCGACAACTCCCCGACGGACAATTCCCAACCGGACAATTTCCCCACGGACAACTCCC
This sequence comes from Turritopsis rubra, assembly GCA_039566895.2. Classification (NCBI taxonomy): domain Eukaryota; kingdom Metazoa; phylum Cnidaria; class Hydrozoa; order Anthoathecata; family Oceaniidae; genus Turritopsis; species Turritopsis rubra. The sequence continues at coordinate 42,153 of JAVEOA010000027.1, read as the reverse complement.
CAACAGACAACTCCCCGACCGGACAATTCCCAACCGGACAATTCCCCGAACGGACAATTCACCGAACGAGATTACAACCGTGTATTATTTTCGCAGACACTTTTTTGCGTGGACCTATTGTCAGTACCGTTTATGTCATTTTTTATCTTCAATTGGATTCTTCCAATTGACAAAAAGGAGAACACTGGAATCTATTTTGCTATGGTGGAAAAATAATGGGGTAAAAAATGTAAACACGGAAAAATAATCATGGGCTAAACAACTTTGTTGGCTAAATTACAAACAGATGTTTTTTTATTTAACAAAAGAATCAAAACCTTACAAAAGCGATAAAAACAGCAAGATATTTACAAAAACAAGTAACAAAAGAGCGAGGAAAAGTGTAACATCGACTAAAACAGAGACGTATATTTGTTGACTTCAACCTTCAATCATGTAAAGAAAAGAATTTTAACTTTGATTTTATTATGACAAGAGCATGCTGTATGTTATGCTATTTCCAAACACAGCGGTACTTAATAATAGTCTTACTAAAGAACTTGCGAATCAAGAACTTAAACTTATATATAGACTTTTCCGAGACAAAGACTTTACAGTAATTTTAGGACCAATTTATTTAAATTGCCAGCTTGTAAGTTATAATTAGTCACAGACCAAAAGTACGAAAAATAACAAAAGATTTGAAAAAATGAAAATAAAATAAAATATCTATCTATGTAGTATAAATGGTATGATATAATATTTAGAAAGCTAGATTATACGATATACCTCTCAAGTAACCTATGATGTCATTATGGTCAAAATTAGGGACTAAATTTTGTAGGCGCTCATTTATTCCTGATAAACAGCTCGTGGAGTGGGAGGTTGAGCGCCCATAAGTACTTGAACTCTCGTGTGGTCATGTAAATTTGCATCGTCTTTCAATCCATTTATAAATTTCCAAATATCAGCATGCCTCTGACCAATGAATGCATTGAATCGATTATGCCAACCTTCAAGGTGGTTATTTGTTCTAGGCAGATTGTCTCCCACTCGCGCATGAACATTCCACATCTCATGGGGATACCTTGGTTGAAGCCTTCTGCCACGCCTTTGTTCCCCAATATAATTTGTTTCGAAATAGTCCAAAACGACTTGTTCTTCATTGCCACAATGGTTAGACAATTCCGTAAATGCTTGAATCACGTATTGAACGGGAACAAAGCTAATGGCTGATATAACTTTCTGGTAGTACATTGTTTGTAAGTCTTTGAATCTGTGTCAACATTTCAGTGTTTGCCTCTTTATTCCTTAAAAGACTGTACGCGCAAAGTACATTATGTCCTCTTTGAAGTCCATGAATTGTATATAGTTGTAAAAATTGTGGTGGAACAGTTTGAAAAGTACCGTCCATGAACCAATGTGGACTGTTTTGTAGAAAATCTAAACTTGCAGGGGTACCAAAAATCAAAATACGATTATTATTGGCATTGTCGTATTGAAGAAAGAGTTCTCCTCTAGTAGTTTCATCATAGGGCCTTGGAATTAAAAACCTTAAAAAAAAAAAACAATAATAATAGTAAGTTATGGTTATAATAAGAAAACCTTTTTGTTGTTGACCAGCCAGAAAAATATCCCGATAACGTGATCAACCTGTTTAAGTTAATTTATGCATTTGGCTCTGAATGAAAAATAGTACATCACAAAATTAAATAGTAAATAGGGTTGAAATCTTCGACAACAAAATCAAGTTTTATCTGTACATCACATGGCCTTAAATGTAATTGCTAGACGGATAAAGAAAAGCAATAACTTACATGTGATCATTGCGATCAGGAATTGGTGGTGTTTCGTTCATCACGACGATGTCTCCTGATGTCACGCCTCATTGTTTCTAATGATGGTAGTTGTGATGGTAGTTGTGCCATTACACCGTCAGGAGAAGCACCGATATTCCCAGCGATTATATTGTTTGTTCCGACACCAGTAACAAGCCTTGCTTCTCTTCTCATGGTGGACCTGATTGAACCAGCACGGACTCTTTCGGGGTTCGCCGCATGTATGTGTTGACCGGTCATATTTAGAAAGTTTTTCCCCCTGCATCTAATGTGATTTTTTGCTCTACACCCGTTGCCTGATCTTCTTTGTTCGCATTCCCAATACGTGTTACCATTTGCTAAAGTTTTATTTTTGTTATACACATATCCATTTCGACAAAGTTTTCTTTTTCCTCTTTCTGATGTAATAAACTCCAGTCTCGCTGATGATCGTTGATGATATTTCTTTACTTCTTTTCGTTGTTGATGTTTCTTTAACCTTGTGTATTTGAAATGATTCGTGCAAAGAAATGTTGAAAAAAAACAAATGTTGCAAAGAAATGTTGAAAAACAACTTTTCATGATTTGCAGCTCCACCTGTCACCTTTTCAATAGTTTGTTTTGAATATCAGCGGAAGTGTGACCGAAAGAAACTTCTAAGTTAGCGCAATTTGCGACTTAATTATAACCAATTATATAGAGATCACATGTGTGAATTAGCAACAATTAGCGATTTATCAAACGAAATACGTATATGTAGGTTTGTTATACACGCACGCAAACGTAATCGCAAGTACATCCTATATTATTTAACATCCTATATCCCAGTCGGCACATGACGTAAAAACGACGTCGCTACAACGTCATATCAACGTCATGACGTTGGCTCGACGTTGTTGTAACGTCAAAATAACGTCGTGTACTGGCAGGGATTAATTAACATATCCAAATTTCTCTCAATATCGGGTAATTATTCCTTTTAACTGTCTCTAATTGTCAGTTCGGGGAATTGTCCGTTCGGGGAATTGTCCGGTCGGGGAGTTGTCTGTCGTGGAGTTGTCCGTGGGGGAATTGTCCGGTTGGGAATTGTCCGTCGGGGAGTTGTCCGTCGGGGAGTTATCCGTCGGGGAATTGTCCGTCGGGGAATTGTCCGGTAATCGTATTTAAACAATACCAAAATGAGGAACTTATTTGCCCAGTAAAAACTTTGAAAATTTTCATTGAAAGGAGGACGGAATTAGTGATGAAAGATGCCAATGTGACTTCACTATTCATTTCTACCAGACCTCCTCACAATACACCACATCAAGATACCATTTCCAGATGGATAAAGGATATTATGACAAAAGCTAATATAAATACTGACATTTTTAAACCACGCAGTTGCAGAGAGGGCCTCCACCAGTAAAGGTAAATACCATGGACTGTCTCCTCATTAAATTCTTAAATATGGTAGCTGGATTAATGTCAATCAATACCTTTGTTAAGCATTATTGCAAACATGTTATTAAAGAACCTAAAAATGATCTACAAAACAAAATTTTATGTAGCACTAATAATTCTTGAACTATGATCATTTTCTTTCTTTTTCAGATATTGGTTTGTTTCAGTTCACGTAAAGTTCAAAAGTGCAGAAAAAAATTAGCCTTGATAATAGAATTCTTTAACACGAAACATTAGATATCTGACGACTAATCATCGAGACATATCAAAACAATATACGCCATAATGGAATTCTTCTATTTTCCTATGCACACACATTGCTAAATGCCCTATAAACTTCAATATGTTGTCATATTATTTCTTTTAATCTATCATATTAGCACGCTGTTGGTTCAATTTTTAGGTTTTTTATTGGAAACTTATCTATTAAGTAGATTTTTATTTTTTATAATAAAAAACTGTGAAAAATACAAGGAGAATACAATAATTATTGATAAATGTCTGTTAACTATGATTAAATGAGCTAAATTTAAGTAGTTTTCTCGCAAAAGTATATAATTCTGGGTGTATGTATATTTTTCAAATCGCGTATACGCGAGGTGTTTGGAATGCAAAGCGCTCGTCGACTGGACAAAAAAATAGCCTCTATAAGTACGAACAACTAAAAACCAGTCTAAAAGAATTAGACTTTGATTATTTATCCGTTCCGGTAGTACTCAATGTTCCTCGATACAGAGCTTAGGGTTCTAGGCTAAGCATTCATCAAAGTGACCTTCACCACGTGTGTATCTAACCGTGTATCTGGTGGAACTTTTGGATATTTCTGGAATTTAGTAAGTTTCTATCGTTTCTACTTATCTATTATTCTTTTTTATGAAACTGTTAATTCAGAAAAAATACGCAGCATTACCAAACCTAATCAACATTACTCAACACACTCCTTCCAGCACTGTATAATTTTGTTATATATTTATTTATAATAAATATTGGCATGTTATACTTAGTTCAAATGTGTTTTACTCTGGTCTTCATTTCTCTGTGTTGAATTTTATTTTATTACTTGTGCATGGTATCAAAAGTAATACAGGTTTTTCAAAAGTAATTTAAGGGTCCTTTCATCAAGGCGTGCCTCGATGAAAATTTGGAATCGCCGGATTCCAAATTTGGTGAGACAGCAGGCTTCAATGCACTGGTAATTATTTTCTTGCCATATGCTTCAGTACTATTAAGAAAGTATCTAAATGAAAATCATGGGCTTAGACTATATTTTAACCCTTTCAGGCCCAAAGGGTAATGAGGTAATGTCATGATTTTTGTGGAACTAGCTCCTTTTACAGCATATAACAACCTCCCATTGGCTGATTTTTGATATCTCTATTAGTTTTCGAGATATTTTCTGGGTCACTGATGACCCTAATGGCGTTAAAGGTAATTTTATCTTTAGAAAGGTGATAACTATAAATGGTTCTTTTTGTAATAGTGGTATGAATTCAAAGCATAAGTTTCTAGTGATTTTCGAATTCACTGATAAGGCACTTCTTCGAATGTTTTCGTGGGTCATGTGTGACCCTATTTTTCTGAAGTTTTTTAACTTGATTTTTTTATTTCTCGCAAGAGGAAAGCTTTGAATTTTAGTTATTTTGAGCTTGGTGTCTGGTTTTCTTCATAAAAAAAGATTATATCACAAAAGAAAACATGTATTTGGGGTCACAAGGGACCCTGTTATTTACAATTGTAATGTTTTAATAGGTTATATAAGTTGATCTAATACACCATATAGATTATTATCCGAGTAATTAGCTTCTGAATTTTATTTGTGTTTTCATTCGCTTCTGATGTATGTTTCGAACTTCAGATTCGAATACCGCATTCTTTCGTTACGAATTTTCAAATGTTTTTATTTTAACGTAGATTTATAGCCTTTCTTTCGAAAATCAGCCACGCAATAAACATGCTGCTTCCACAGAAAATTCCAATCAACATCACACCTGAAAACGTTTGGGCTTTATTGGACTCTGTCGAAAGTGATTACGAAGATGAATTAGCAGATGTTATGGAGGATTCAGACACTGAATTTGTTGTAGAAGATGAAGAAGCAGAATATTGTCAAAATAATGGACACAAAGAAACTGCTCAAAACTCATTCTTACAGGAAACAAACGAACCTCTTCATGCCAAAGTTCACAATATAAACATGTCTGATAAAGAGAATGAACATAATGACGAAACACATCTTGATTTGAAAAAGAATACCACTGAAAGTAAGAATCGTGTCGTCAAAGAAATTCACTGGACCAAATCTACAAAGTACATAAAAGCTCAACAAGAATGCAAATTAGATGGCGAGGTGAAGTTAGACATACATCTTTTGGACAACCCTCTAAAAGTATTTGAAAAGCTGCTAAATTTCGACGAATTTTTGCAACACCTAGTATCAGAATCGGAGAGATATGCTACCCAAAAAGGTAGAACGTTTCAGGTATCTATTGACGAAATGAGAGCATTTATTGGTATTAATTTTGTTATGGGATACCATAAACTGCCCACGCTGAGAAGTTATTAGGAAACCAGCCCTTCAATGACTGTGAGCTACATTGCTAACGTAATGACGAAAATGACGTAAATGCCCATGTGATTTACAAGACGAAGGTGAATGCAAGAATGAGTCTTCTAGATTTCAAAGTTCTCCTTGCCGAGGGTCTGATCAACCGCTTTACGTCAAGAAAACGGAAATTTGCAGCCGAAGAACCCCAGCTTACAACAGAGTTACCCCTGTCAATGAAAGAACCGCCACACTTATTACAATTCATTGAGAAGAGACGTCGTTGCCAGTATTGTTTCGACGAAGGAAAGAAAGACGTTAAACGTTACACATATTGTAAAACTTGCAACGTATCCCTCTGTGTCCAGAGAGACAGAAATTGTTTCAAATCTCCTAACAAATACTCAATTCGGCTACCGGCGAAATCGTTCGACCAAACTGGCGTCTACCCTTTTACTTGACAACATCAGAAAACAAATCGACGACGGAAACCTAGTAGGAGCAGTGTATATAGATCTAACGAAAGCCTTTGATACCGTTGGACATGCTGTGCTGTTAAACAAATTGTCGGAGTTCGGTATTGAAGGTAAAGCACATGAGTGGATTACAAACTATTTGTTCAACCGTGAGCAATTTGTTTCCTTGAATGGCCACTCCTCTGCAACCCATCGCTTACTATCCGGTGTACCACAAGGTTCCATTCTTGGGCCTTTACTGTTCGTCATGTTCTTCAACGATTTGCCGCAATACCTACATCATTGTAATGTTACCATGTATGCTGATGATACAGTTATCTATGTTGCAGATAAAAGTAAAGCGAAAATTGAAAAGCTGCTAGATGAAGATCTTCAGAATATCGGAAAGTATTTTGATGATAATGAACTGATCATTAATTTAAAGAAAGGAAAGACCGAGGCGATGGTATTCGGAACTGGAAAAAGGTTATCAACGACAAACAAAGTTCTCGAAGTGAACTATCGAGGACAGCCAATCAATAATGTCAACGAATATAAATACTTGGGAAACATCGTTGACAGTCACCTGAATTTCAACACCAGTTTTGAAAAGTTCTACAAAAAAGCCTGTGGATGGTTAAGATTATTAAAGTGTTTACAAAGTTATTTAACACTCGACTCCGCATATTGTGTTTTCACAATGATGATCTTACCGCTGCTTACACATCAAAGTACTGTTAAATTAACGTTTACGGATGGACAGAAGAAATGACTGAAGTTTGTTGAGCGAAGGGAATCTCAGATAGTTGGTTGTAAAGTACCATCTGTGACCAATGTTATTAACAAAGAAGCATGCTGTCTGGTACGAAAATGCCTGGAACATGATTGCTGCTCAAACTTTGACAGATACTTTACAATAAATGATCACAGCCAGAATACGAGGAACTCTGGTTATTTCTTGAATGTGCCTAAAATGAGACTAGAACTTGGGAAAACTTCTTTTCGTTATGCAGGGGCGAAACTCTACAATGACCTACCTTTAGCTATAAGAAAAAGCCAAACGAGGGCTGTTTTTAGAAACAAGATCAATGAATATTTTAATTAGATTTCTGTATTATATGTGAATAAAAACCCTATTATCAATTTTATATTTACCACTTTATTTTTCCCTTTTGTTTAACAGGTCTAACATTGATAACAGCCGATATGTATATATTGTATATATTTTAGACGCTGAAGTATTTTGCACCTGTATAAATATTCTGCTAATAATAATAATAATAATAATAATAATAATAATAATAATAATAATAATAATAATAATAATAATAATAATAATAATAATAATAATAATATCCAAATGCATAGTTAAATAAGTATGCGCAACTGTTGAAATTATTTCATCGATGGATTGCACCAAAAATGGTACCGTCCCTTCTGTATTTTTTTCTGATTTTGTATGGGATAGTGCCACCAATTAATCAATTGGATAGAATGTTTTTGTGCTGTTTATGGTACCTGATCTTCGGTAATTTTGTTATTTATTTACTCTGCCTTTTTTTCCCAATCACGCGTGTGGTTTTCGTCGCGAATTTGTATTTAAAAAATGATGTGAAATATGGAAAGAAATTCTAATTATACTCATGACTACAAAAATCCAAGAACGCAAAAAATCATGTAGTTGTGCGAAATGAGTGAGAACGAAGTACAATTTAAAAGCCTATTTTCCTTTGGTTGTATGTATAATTTTAGCATTAAGTAAGAAATGGTGAAATCGAATTAAAAATATTCTATCAAACGTTCTAGAAATCAATCAAATCAAATCACAAAATCAATTGAAATTTACGATGGCCCTGAAGGCTCACTGATATCATGCACCCAAAAGTCATGCTCTCGATTATTTTCAGTTGCGCGCATAAAAATTATAACACGCGCACAAAAATGTGCTTTTTACGCGCGCACATAAAAATCGCCGCTATAGTGCGTTGGGTCTGGGTTTTGTTACTTGTTTCGTGCTTCAACTAGCATGGTGACAAGATTCAATGTCCATGATGGTGGAAGGTGAAGTCGGACCCTAACCCTAACAAATCTGGCGGTCATAGGCGGCCATGTCCCAACTTCTGAACTGAAGCTCATCAAAAACTTTCTTAACAAAATGGCAACCATCTGTAATAATAGTTAGATGAATCTCATGTTTACCCATAGCTTTTACTATAAACTCACACACTTCTTTTTACACCACCAAATGACTCCTTTGATCACACAAAGAAGACGAAAAAAGTTTATATAAATTTTGAGTGATTTTTGTTTAGTTGATATCATGTCTGTTTCAAAGTGGAAACTAAGGCGGAATGCGGGCGCTCTACTTTGACCGTTATTTGGAGTTTTTCGAAGAAGAAACTGGCGGATAATGTTCCTCAAAAAATACTTGTTACATGCAACATTACTAAGATAATTTGCGGATTAATTTATGTTATACGCTGTTATCACAAATCCTTACAAAAAATTCCCACGCTGTTTTATTGCTGACAAATATTGCCTGAAGTTTTATCTGTAAAAGACATGGATTTTAAGTGTTATTTTTGTGATGGCTTTTCATTGCAGAATAATTGCAGAACTTCAGAGATTTTTCACAACTAGAATGACTGACCAGTTTCATGCTTAAAGGTAATGTAAACAGATCATAAATGTCTGATATTCCTTTCATTTTTTTCTGCTTTGTAAAAGTTTGAACGGGTGCACTATAATAAACTTTTGGCTTAAAGGCTTGGAGTTGCTTAGAGGATGTAACAAATCAATGGTTTTAAAAAGAAGCTTCTTTGCATATTAAGGTGGAAAACCCCGACAACTTTAAAATGGCCACAAACGCACTTTTTTTTCCATTTAATTAGTACGACGTAGCACATTGTGACCACACATGATGAAAACAATTGGTTTCGGCATCTCATGAATAATTAATATGCTTCAAATAATGCCTTTCTTAACAACAAGTCGCTCTCGTGCTGGCCATTTTCTAGAAGAGATGCATTGTTTGAAGGGCGTTCGGTCGAGCTTAAATGGAGCATAAGAAGCTGGAGCGTGAAATGAGCGGTGAGAATTTGCCCAAAAATCCATTTTTAGGAAAATTAGAACTATGAAATTTAGAATTTGTTGAAATTAGTCAATTTTGGGAAGATTTGACGACCCACCTTGCGGCTGGGTAATCGAGCCTAACAAAATCGTTTCGCTCATTTCATAGCGGCAACTGCTAATAACTGCAAAGAAGCAACTCAATTGCATCGATATTTCTTAAGATATATTGGTCAGGGATTCAGAAATACAACTGCTGAGAAATTTAAGTTTAAAAAAAATTAACAGAAATTTCGGGAGCTTTTCGGGTTTTCAAGCCACTTCTGAAACGTAAAATACGATTTGGTGCTTATATGCTTTTGAAACTTACCCTTATTTTTGCAGTTATGTTACAATAATCTTACTTGTAGTTTTCTTATCTATCCAGAAACGTCTTTAAAAATGGCGTGGAAGTTGCGCTCAAACTTTATTTGTTTCGTTAACGTTTCAGGCAGCTTTAGATGAAGAATTATTCTTACAGAACGTTAAATATAGAAAACTGTATGCCCTGGAAACTTAAAAACTTAAAAACTTCTTTACAATTAAGTACTAACTGCTTGATATGTTAAAAAAGTTTGACGGATAACGAAGAAGCTGCGTTGTTTACTAATAAACTTGAAAGAAAAAGCTTTTGAAATGGTCTTTTCATTTACTAAGTGGTTTTACAGTGAATTATTATATTACGTGAAAGTGCTTGGTATAACACGTGGATATTACTCTAGAGAAACCGGGGCTGGTTGTTTTTGTTATTCATTATGTTTTTCAACTTGAATTTCATAGAGTTTGAATTGGTTATTAAGATTTCCCCGTAAAGGAAGAAATCTTATTTATTTAGGCTTTCTGTCTATCGACTAAGAGTTGCGCTGCAACCGTTTTTCTGCCCATTCGGAACGGTTATCAGTTTTTAAATGGCGGAAGTCCGTGTCGACAAGTGTATTTCTTTCCAACAATGTTTTTTATATTCATGGTTTCGATGATGAAGTATTTTCTTGTATTATTTAAGTGTATACATTTGATTTGGAACAGCTTTTGAATTGTTTATCTTTTATTACCGTAGCAGCGAAAACGATTACCGTTTTAAAACACCCTTAGACAACTACTACTAATACTACAATTACTTTTACTAGAAATATCACTTGAACATTTGAAATTAAGCCATGATTTTGCTGTTAGTATTGCCTCGTGCTTCGAAGCCTATCAACCACGGTTAGTAAGAAATTTCATCAGTTCTCAACTTAACTCTTTCAAACCTTCTTATTACCTTTCTCGTTTGTTATTTACACGTTTCTGACTTTTTTCGGAAGGTAACAAATGAAACTATTAAATCCTTAACATTTTTTTGATATGTTTCCGAGGTTTACATGTTTTAGGTAAAAGGTAAAGGCAAACGGATAGACATGGATATACACTTTTCGAACTCATTCAAACTTTATCTTTTCTTCGTCATAAAAATCATACTGTTTCATTTCCAACTTGGAATAGTTAGTTGGATGTCGATTGGTATCTAATTTGTATCAAGGTTTTTATTTAATTGATATTTTTGAGGAAACCCGTTCAACCTTTTTAGATTATTCATGTTTTTCAAATTCAATTTTTAATGTGGCTATGTTCAGTTCTTTTCTGACATTCTTATTTATATCAATAAGACGGTGAAATCTTAAAATTTTTTTGATGTGTTTACTTGGGTAAACGCATACGTACATACGTATATTTTAATTTGGCTCTCAGTCTGGCGACATATTTTGCCCCCAAAAGGGTAATTTCGACACAATTTGGACAAAATTCGCAAATTGGTTCAATTTTCATGAAAATTCGTACGTAGAACAATTCAATAGTGCTGGTTTTAAATTTGTGAATCGTTTTACGTATTTTGGCCAAAAAGGGCGATTTTAAGCAGCAGAACTAGCAGAAAGTCTTACGCCCGCTTGGGTGTTACGTGTCGCTTAGTTTATTATTTTGTTGTCTATCATTTTTCAGTGGGCGTTGTAAACTTCTTTTTCTTATTAGAAAGCATGTTGATTTCAAAAATACGAACAATGGTCTCAAAAAGACATAATAATGATTGTCAATGAAAGAAGTGATCGAGATTTTGTGAAAAACTGTAGACAGCAGATATTTCACATAAAATCATTGATAATTTCTTTAGTTGAAAAACTTCTTTGAGTAAAGTTTTTGTAATAAGTATATTAGACTGTAATTTGTTTTCAATAATCTTTAATAGCTGTGTACAACATTAACATTCAATTTATATATTTTTTTATGAAATTTACTTCTTTAACTTTATTGAAAAAATGTCAATGTCGCAGAAATATTATAACTTGCCCTGGAGCAGATATTTTTAGTTGTTTTTTATTTATATACTATCAACCAAGGTTGCAGAAATTCAAGTTAGAAATAGTGTTACAAGTTAACAGACCCAGAATACTTTTACGAAAAATTTATTGATTGCTCAAGCAAAAAGTATTTGGTGTAAGTACGATATGGAATGCTTGTTAAAAACACTTGTTAAGAATTAACAGAGTGTCTGGAGCAAAGTGATTCCTTAATTCTTTGATGATTTGCTATCCCTTATTTCAACGACTCTGAAAGAGAAGTAGTCGAACGTATGGCAGAGATTTTCCACCAATTCTGTCTCAATAGTCACATACTTGTTCTAGTTTAGAGGTGCTCCAAAATGATGTAACAGGTAAATTAAGGCTACAGAAACAACAAAGGTTCTCATTTTCAGCCGTTTTAAAATATAAAAAAACCCCAGATTTTTGACAACAAATTTAAGAATTCAAATAAATGAACGGCAGATCAGATAACTCTTAATCAAAGGTACGGTTCCGCTCGAATTCCTCTGTGTAAAAGTTATATTATGAAAAGCTTTCAAAAATTGAAAATATCACACAGTGGCATAGATTTAGCGATGAAAATACTCCATCACTATCTTCAGTTGTTAATACGTTTGAACAATATGCACGTGTATTAAATCAATTTCATGAGCGAATGTTTTTTGTTGCAAATTGTTGCTTTTTTTGAAGCAAATCATTTGGCTGTTAAATATTTCTTTCCAGACAATAATGAAAACTATTTTGAAGACAATTCTTTAGAATTGAGTACACACTTACGTGATTCATGTGGAGTAAAAATGGATCCAACTCAATCAATAAAAGAATATTTACAGAAAAATGGACACCGTCAAGGATTTACTTTGTTCTTCAGACAATACATTGAAATGGACAATAATTTTGACTTGGAGAGCAGTTGTTTTGATCAAAATCTAGAAACTTTCTCTCAAACAAAAATATGCACTGTTTGTGGAAGGACCTATATCCAACCGGCACAAAGGCGTCTTATTTTGTTCTAAAATGTCCGCATTTCATGCGCCTTTTTCATGCGGCTTTAAGACGTCTTTTCAATGCGCTTTAAAGACGTCTTATTCAAGTCATATTTAGGTCTTTTGAAAGAAGTATTAAAGATGTCTTATTTCAATCCTCAATGTCCGCAATTCATGCGTCTTTTTTATGCGTCTCTAAGACGTTTTTTCAATGCGCCTAAAGACGTCTTATTCAAGTCATATTTAGGTCTTTTGGAAGACGTATTAAAGATGTCTTGTTTCAGTCCTAAATGTCCGCAATTTATGCGTCTTTTTCATGCGTCTATAAGACGGATTTTTCTTGCGCCATTAAAATCTATTTATGAGACATGGGCTTTCACAAAGAAAACAACTATAAAAGGCAAAACGAAAAGACAAACGACAATTCTGATTTAATGTGTTAAATTTCAAAACAAATATAATCAATATAATAAAATCATCCACAGTTATAAATAAATATATATGTATATGTAAACGCTTTTTACTTTTCTTTTTCTTCAAAGGATGACTTAAATTTAATGTAGCCAAGATCGTAACGTTCATTAAAATCTTCCTTGGAGTGGTTGAATACAGATTCATCAGAACGACTGCCGATTTCTACCAACTTCTTACGCAAATCTATTTCAGGGACATCACTGATTGTACAGTAGCAAGTTTCAGCTCCTACATATCAAAATAATTTGTAAGTTATAAGTTCTTGTGATGTCTATCTGAAGAACATATAGACTTTATATGCCAAAAACAATAATAATTCAATCAAAATGATATGCATAATGATTAATTACCTGTTATATATCCACTTAGCCGTTTGCTTAGTTAATGTGGAGTGTTTATATCTATGCAGTAAAGCCAGAACGACAAACTGACCAACAAAATCACTACTTCCAACCTGCTGACCTAATTCCGAAATCATCTTTTCATGCCATGTGTGTGTATTCTATTTGGAGTCTCATAATTTTCTTTTAAACAGTTCACAATGTAAACATAATCTTAAATTCAAAATGACTATTTCCGGTGAAAGTTGTAGAAATCTTTTATATGAATAAATGAGTTTAAAGGGCTTCCCTTGTTTCCACAGCATCTTTTAAGCTGCAAGTCTTACTTCCACACAGTTGGGAGGGTAAGGGTGCTTTCTAAAAAATCCCAGTTGGAAACTTCAACTATGATTTTTGGAAGTGTTATAACCAAAACAGCATTTAATTACTGAGTTTTTATTTGCTAATATTCTCCGAAACATTCCATTCCAGAAATCATTGAGTCACATTCCATATTTTTAGTTGTTGGTTTCATCAGATGAATAGACCATTTTCGCATTTCTGGTGAAAACTTGTGTTAAGGTTTTGTCAACAAGTACCCATTTGATTTCATTAGCGCTTCCGTAAGAGATCAGAGAGTTGAAGAGAAGTTGTTTGAACTCAATCGATTTCTCTCCATGACTGAGGCGGAAATTGTTTAAGACTAAGAGCTTCTAGTTATTGTTTCATTTTATCATTATTTGCTTTCTTGCCAGTTGGATTTGTTTGTGTTTTTGTGCTTTTTCATAAGCATTAGGGAAATTAAGACCTTTTGCCTTTAAATATGCTTATCATTTAGAAAACATATGTCTTACAGTATGCTTAATATCATAGTTATTAAAAAATTCCCTGGTCGGGACACTTGGCTTTATTTACACTCATTTTGATCACATGATAGTAAGTAATTACTTTACATTGGTTAAATTAAGTCATGTGATCAAAGCGAGTGCATGATAAATATCGTATCGATATTTTTTTAAATAAGCCCTTTTTCCTTTAAATAGGTCTTTTTTTTCTTTAAATAGGCCTTTTTTGTTTGGTTGTTGTAACTAGTTGTTTCAAATATTTTTATAAACCACACTTGGACATTCATGGAAAGTGAAATGTTGTAATGAATGTCCGACAATGTAAGAAAATGTTTGTGCTATTTTGAAAAGAAATGCTTACTAAAAGTTTAATAGGTTGTAGGAATAAATATGTAAGATATGTTAGATCGGGCATACAGTTTTGTTTGTTTGTTTGTTTGTGTTACATTTATTCATTTATTGCTTCTATCAAAATGAAAACTTTAAATGCAAATGTTTTTGGTCGTTCCATCTATGTTGTTCATTCCCAATCTCATTCATTCAGCGAATTAAAAGAACTGCCTTCAGTTACCTTCCAAGCAAATAGAAAACCTGGGATCTTCAAATTCCTCAACTTCAGCCATTTCAATATCCCTTTTAAATGATTGACTACTACAAAATATTAGAAATCTGGGTGTTCACGTGGTAAAGTACAATTGTTACTTGGAGCTAAGATGTGCCTGTTCCATCGTCGTGCAAATTCAGTCAAATCATTTCTAACTCAAGTGATAAAACAGTAGCGCACACATTCTACAATTACTGGATTACCACCATCAAGGATTGCCATATTTACCATCTCTTTAAAGAAATTGCACCACAAAATGATTCTATTATACCTGAATGGAGGCCATAGAGAGTCAATGCGTTGGTTTGCAGTTGATGTACCAATCATAAAACTCCCCAATCTTTGAAATTCATCTGTTTGAGAGGAACGCAAAGCAATTTGTATTGCTTCAATACAATACTGTTTTCCGTACCATAGTCAGTACGGATCCGCGTGGGAGCACTTTTAAGTTGTTTTTCTGCTTGAATATAATAATGTGCTATGACTTTAGGTCGTTTGTGAGACACCCCAACTTCCAGCAAAATAATTCTGCTTGCAAAGCCGTCAATACATCCATGGATGGTAAACCCAAATGGTTTAAGTTTATCGTACCCATCAATGTGCGAAAGATGACCAAGTTCTGGCGCTAAGTACACTCTTCTTTTAAGCCTTCTTTTCTTTCACACATTTACACCGTCTGGGTCTAATTCTCTGAGGATCTCCATCACAGTAGCTCATTTAACAGGTACTCCCATACTTCTGATTATACTCCATATTTTTCGATAGCCTAGCAGCACCAAAAAAAAGGAGATTTCATTTTTAACCACAAGAATGTCCAAACACTAATTTACATAAAGGTATAAATGGGACTTACCCAAAATACTTCCACTATTAGATAATTCTTCTAAAATAAACATTTTAATTTCTTCTCTATCCTCTGTACCAGCAGGGTGTCTTCTGTAAAGGCCAAGTCGAGACAAAGTCCTCTTTAATGTTGACAAGCTTATAAAAATATCATGATGAACTGCCAGAAAATATTATATTTCTACATTACAATATGTCAAAAGTAGCAGATCACCAAAGAATATCTATTTGAATTCCCACTAGAATTTAAGCAAGGCAAGTCACTCGTATTTGTCATTACCACTTATTACCACGTTGCTGCCAAGTATATAATTTCTTCTTGTATTTTTTCACAAAATCTGTGTAATAACAGAATTCAAAGCTTCTATTAACTTCATTTAACAAACGGTGAAATGTTTTTGTGCGTGTGTAATAATTTTTATGTGTGCGTAGTAATTTTTAATGTGCCCCTACAAATTTTTATTTATAATATAATAATATAATACAGTAGAATCCCGTTAACTCGGACCTTCGGGGGAGACAGGAAATTCGTCCGACTAAGCGAATGTACGAGTTATCCGGGGTACGACTAAACGGGATTCTACTGTAATTATAATCCTGCGTATATTTTTTTGTGCGTGCATCAGTGAGCCTTCAGCCATCGTAGATTCTTTTTACATTATTTGATCAAAAAAAGTTTGATAGTGAAAAAATGCACGAAAATTTTGTTGTTTACTTCAATCTTTGTTCCTACATTTTTTAAAAACCTTTTCAAACTTTTTCACCAATGATTTCCTTTTGAATATTTGCACAGTCTTTTTATTTGTTTCTAAAAGACGCAATAGGTGTTTTGTGAACAGGATTTACAAGAGCGAGAGATAGAGTAATTGAGATGAATGAGATCAAAGCAAAATGGGTGTTTACAAATCCACTGACCACCGACCCGGTCACCGAACCAAATTGGGCAGAAAGATGACAGGTGTCAAATGTTCGAAATTTCATTATCATTATCGGGAAAAACATTTTTACATATTCATTTCTCGGTAAGTTGCAGTCCAGCCGGGCATATTAGAAAAAGAAAAGTGAAAACTTGTGAAAAAACCCTCCTCTGCATGCGTCTACTCTATGTATACGTGTTTCTATCTATGTGTGTTCTATGTATCATAGAGAGAATGTTTAATTATAAAACTGAAGCAAAAATATAATCATACCTCCTTGTCTATTTGTCAGATACACCACTCTTATACAGTTATTTTAACAACTTTTAACTAATGTAACATTAACATACATTTTTGACTATCTTTGCTTTCTATCATCAACAAACGGAAATGTAAACATTTGACGCAATGCAATGGTCTTCCCCTATACTAATACGTATACAGATACGGAAACTGTTGCATTTGTCTATTAATCAAATTTCACGTTTTTTCGTTTTTTCGCTTAGGACTCCTGACCAGGGCTTAAAACTCTTATAGTATTATTAATCACTGTACTAAATTTCATCAAAATATGAGGACTTTTAATTTTCGGAACCAAATTGGGCAAAAAGATGGCCATTATTGTATGGCCATTATTGTATTCCGCATTATTGTATCAGTCAATATACCAAATTGCATAAAATTCCCTTTTACTTGGCTCCCAAGTTCGGGGTCCTGAGTATATTTGATGGATTGGTAGCTCACGGTCGGTGGTCGGTCACCCAGTCGGTGGCTTTGTAAAGACCCAAGCAAAATGGCCGACGAAGCAAGAAAAACAAGACAAAAGTAGAGTCTATTAAAAGTGCAGATAACGTTTCCAAAGACATATGGGGTATCTTTATAAAGATGCAAATAAAGCTTTAGCATTCGTTTGAAATTCGTTTGAAAAGTGTAAAACGGAGATAGTAAATGCGTCAAAACATTTCATTTTTACAGGATTACCAAAGCCATCGATTGTTTTTTTGTTTGTGATTCTCTTGGAGAAGCCAACTAAAATATTTTTACAGGTTCATTTTCCCTGTGAGTTACCGCCCTACACCCACCCGTACTTTCCATCTCGCAAAGAGTGAGGAAAAATAAAATCACTGAATTGCAATTGTGTAAAATTTTTTTACAGTCATCAATTGTTTTTACACGCAATACTGCAATGATAATTCTGTGTATATACAAAAATTTAGAGATTTCGAAAGTTGTACAGTTAAACTAAAAGATAAAATTCCAATGTTTAGAGATTTACAAAACAGACAATACAACGTATACTCCTACCTAACCAATGTATACTCCTACCTAACCACGATTAATCTTCTGAAATATAAGGAAATACCTTCACATTTCCCTATTCACTAAAGCTAACAAACACAATTCATTCTCAGACGTTTTTATCTTTCAAATCTATATTCTGCTATCAATTGTGGAAATGTCAAAACCCAAATCTACACTTGTGCATCATGATACAAAAACCATGTATATTTGTATATAACCATGATTTTCACATTCTCTTTTTGTATTACATTCATCTATACTATTCAATTTTCTAATCTAATTAACTGATACGAAAAAGCTACATTCAGACACATTTAAAAATAGGCATCAGTAGAAAATGATGAACTGATAACACGAACAGATAATAGGTCTACCTCGACTATCCCGTTGGATAGGGTAGTTACTGACGATCAATGTTTTTATTCTTTATTACTGAATTTAAAGCGTTGTATATAATTTTTTTTAAAAACAAAACAAAAAATCTTACACACAGCGTCTTCATTTCACGTTTCAAAAAATGAACGTTGAGAAAATTTGATGAACTTTCGAACGCAAAAAACATTGCATTGCGTTCTCCTGCAGGCAGCTTTATGATGTCTTCCTAAAGGCACAACACTCCACGAAGTAATAAAAACCCGTAAGATGGAGCTAGAGATTCCCCTAATGGGAGATTCCACATATACTGATAAGGAAAAAATAAACATCTATTGACGAACTTCCCGAGATATTTTTCCTAAAGTTCCTTCTTTCAAAGTTAGGTAAGAAAAAAGCAAGATTTAGTATTAGTATAAGAAGTATCCCGGGTAAAAACATTTTACCGGTTCACTTTCCCCAAGAGTTACCCCGTCCCGTGATTTTCCTTTCAATATAGGGATGACCGAAAATGAAATCACACAATCCAAAAGAATAAGTATCACTAAGTTGTAGAGCTCGAAAACCTGATCAAAAAAATGTATGGGATCGTCTGCGTACGACTTACCGTTACGGAGATATCGCCGATCAAAGATTCCAATGACATCACACCCGTCCCCAAAAAGTTTTAGATCCAAATCTTTCGACACTCCATCGCCAATATCGCACGCCCAAAGTGACGTCAGTTATTCCCATTGGTTCCCGAGATATTTGCCCTTAAATATCGCGTTCTATTTAGGGTGCAATGCAATGTGCCCACAGACGTCGCACTACTCCTATAATACTAATATCGCCTATATCTCGACAACTCAGTTACGCACGACCTAAAATGTCACTATATCACAGTCCATACGAACATTTCGTTCCCAGTCCTTTTATTCACACTGACCGAACTAAAAAGTGGATGCACAACTCGCTATTAGTATATAGACTAGTATCCCGGGTAAAAACATTTTACCGTGCCCTTCCTCTTCCAATATATAGTATATGACGAAAAATAAAATCACACAATCCAAAATAATAGGTACCATTGAGTTGTAGAGCTCGAAAAGCTGATCAAGAAAATGTATGGGATCGCCTGTGTACGACGTGCCGTTACTGAGATATCGGCGATCAAAGATTATTATTATTATTATTATTATTATTATTATTATTATTATTATTATTATTATTATTATTATTATTATTATTATTATTATTATTATTATTATTATTATTATTATTATTATTATTATTATTATTATTATTATTATTATTATTATTATTATTATTATAACTAAATTTGTTATGCACAACTTAATAGATAGTATCCCGGGTAAAAACATTTTACCGGTTCACTTTTAGATGACGTCACACCCGTCCCCAATGAGTTACATGAGTTACACCCCCATTATCACCCGTGTTCTTTCAAATTATAGGGATGATAAAAAATAAAATCACAGAATTGCAAAGAATAAGTATCACTTAGTTGTAAAGCTCGAAAACATGATCAAAAAAAATGTATGGGATCGCCTGTGTACGAGGTGCCGTTACGGAGATATCGCCGATCAAAAATACTGATGACGTCACACCCGTCCCCAAAATGTTTTAGACCCAAATCTTTCGTCACTCCATCGCCAATATTGCACGCCCAAAGTGACGTCAATTATTCTTATTGGTTCTCGAGATATTTAACCCTAAAAATCGCATTCTATTTAGGGTGCAATGCAATGTGCCCACTGACGTTGCCCAACTCCTATAATACTAAAATCGCCTATATCTCGACAACTCAGTTACGCACGGTCTAAAATTTAATCATAACATTTTCCATAAGAACATTTCGTTCCCAGTCCTTTTATTCACACTGACCGAACTAAATTTGTTATGCACAGTCGCTATTAGTATATAGATAGTATCCCAGGTAAAAATATTTTACCGGTTCACTTTCCCCATGAGTTACTGACCCCAACCCCCGTGCTTACCCTCTCTCTTACAATATGGCGGTGACGAAAAATAAAATTACAGAAAGGGGAAGAATAAGTATCACTAAGTTGTAGAGCTCGAAAAGCTGATCAAGAAAATGTATGGGATCGCCTGTGTACGACTTACCGTTACGGAGATATCGTCGATCAAAGATTTTAATGACGTCACACCCGTCCCCAAAAAGTTTTAGACCCAAATTTTTCCACACCCCTCCGCCAATATCGCGCACCCAAGGTGACGTCAGTTATTCCCATTGGTTTTCGAGATATTTGACCCTAAAAATCGCGTTTCATTTAGGGTGCAATGGAATGTGCCCACTGACGTCGCGCTACTCCTATATTACTAATATCGCCTATATCTCGACAACTCAGTTACGCACGGTCTAAAATTTAATTATAACATTTTCCATACGAACATTTCGTGCCCAGTCCTTTTATTCACACTGATCGAACTAAATATGTTATGCACAACTCGCTATTAGTATATAGACTAGTATCCCGGGTAAAAACATTTTACCCATTCACTTTCCCCATGAGTTACCGCCATCCCGTGATTTTCCTATCAAGGTAGAGGTGACCGAAAATAAAATCACACAATCGAAACGGATAAGTAGTACCACGCTATAGAGCTCGAAAAGCTGATCAAGAAAATGTATGGGATCGCCTGTGTATGACTTACGGTTACGGAGATATCGTCGATCAAAGATTTTGATGACGTCACACTCGTCCCCAAAATGTTTTACACCCAATTTTTTTTTTCGTCGCCCAATCGCCCAATATCGCGGATCCCAAAAACGTCAGTTATCCCCGTCGGTTCTCGAGATATTTGCCCCTAAACGTTGCGTTCCATTGGGGGTGCAATGCAATGTCCCCCGTGGCAAAAAATTCATGTCGCGCCATTAGCTACTACTATACTAATACTGAAAAAAAAACGCTTCTCGCAGCAGCGTGGTTTTAGGCGCTCCTCTTGTGAAAATGACCGTCAAATTTTAATAAAATGTATCACTCTCTAAAATAAAAGTGGTATGCACAACTCGCTATTAGTATATAGATAAAAAAGATTTTAAGCTCACTTTACACAATGAATAAAAAATTGGTGATCTTTACAGAATTTCATGCTAAACGTAGCACAGTAGCATCCTGAGCAGTAATTGCATCGAAACAAAAGGTGAATGGCTTCTTAAAAGTCCGGTTTATTGATCATTAAAGAGTTAATGACCGATCGAATGAAAATGTTCTTCGTATTTTCTTAAACAAAAAATACCACAAATGAAAATTTATATTTTCAGAATCCTTGAAATATTTTCTTTCTAACGGTATAAAAATCGCATTGATTTGCTAAGGATTTAAAAAGTTATATGCTTTTAAAACTAGGGGCCCGCTTATTTGTGAACACACTGTATGTACGAAAAAAAAATCAGTAATGATGGACTTTAAGACAATTCCACCCGTTCTGTGTATTCGTTTTTGAAATATATCACAAATGTTTTCCACTTCCCATAATTTTAAAACATAATTACTTTCTATTGTTTTAATATATTTTTTGAACCAAACAATAGACAAATTCTTGTTCTATACACAGAAATATAATACAAGAAAATTATAAAAATGTAATATTCTTGTCGAATATTGTTGTGTGTTTGCAGACTTTACAGAGAAATTAAAATGAGCTAGGTGATTTGATATAAAAAATTGCGTATTGACGTATGTCTTAATCTGTCTTAATTTGTGGTTTTCCGATAATCGACAGTTAATGAGTTGATAACATATTTTATTCAACATTCCTGAACTTCTACGGTCAACAACTTTAAGAATTTATTTGCGGCTTGCGGCTAGACTAGATGGGCATATGAAATGATAGCCTAGTTCTCATATATCGCAGAAATCTCAGACTGTCTACAATCAATATTCCAAAACCACCCCATAATATCGCAGTCGCAATTAGATGCTCTTATATGTCGTTAAAATCTCAGATAACATCATCGCCGACGATTATGATTTTATCGATTATATGAGAACTGGGCTTAAATGTTGTTTTTATGGAAACCTTTGTTTTTGTACAATGTTTTTAAGAAAATGAGAATTCGTAATAAAATTATACCAGTTAGGTGTTCCCACTTGCTAAAGTAGCGTTGTGAAAACCTATCCGATACATAACGTATCGCTAAAAAAGCTGTTGCGTTGTGATATCTATCCGGTATGAAAATTCTTCAATTTTCACAATTGAATGGGGAACCCTTGCGAGAGGGCCGTTTGTTGTTGTCATTGGTGTTATTTCGACAGGAACCATTAACTTCTTTGGATTCTCTTTTGGCGGTATCCAAAACATGCTTCCGAAATTGTTGCCCAAACAATTTTTTACCAGTTGTTTCAAGTTTATCGGCTTGGTCACGGGAGTGTTTGCTTCGCTTTTTCTGGTCTGATATGACAGCCGATAAAGCGGATAGCCGACGTTGATAATTTATGCCACTGAATGCTTGATCAAGTAGCATGACAGTTTGCTCCATATGCTGCACCATTAAGTCCAAGTCTTTAGAATTTAATGCGTCTTCAATGGATAACCAAAGCCTTGAGAAGGGGCAGAAGGCGTTTACAGTTTTTGTAGAAGTTTTTCTAAAACACTGTCAAAATTGATTTCCTGCTTTTGTTATATTCTTCTAATAATTCCTCGAAAAAATAATCCAGTTTTGTTGCAGCAGATATATTTGTGGGCACTGGATCAAAACACTGTCCGTGATTATTTTATCACTAGTGAACTGCTGCATATGTTTATTGGGATTCGCTTCCATATCGCTGGGTAGTTGCCAGCTGTTAATCGCCTGATCGGGCACAGCTTCGAAGCAAATACGTTTGTATGGTGGTGGTTCAATGGTCGAGTTATCGCTCACAGGAGAATTAATTTTTCGTTCATCCTGTAAAATAGGCTCATCGTCAACAGAAGTGGAAGCTTCGAGATGAATGTCATAAATAATCTTAAGAATTAAAGATCATTCGTTTATAAAGTCTTTTCAAAATACTTCCTTTCTTCGCTACGAGAAGAGTCGAAAGTGGTAGAGTGGGAGTCTGGATTCCAATATAAGATGTAAGAGATCGGGCTCGATTAACCAATATTAGATCGACGGAGATTTTATGAAATAAAATCATGCTGCAAAACTCGCTTTGGAATGGGAACAAAATAGGTGATCCGATAAAAGTTGTGAAATCTATCCGGTATAATGGGAATTTTCTAAAATGATTCAGAAAGTAAAATGCTCCGTTTTAAATGATGACTTTTTTGTTTGTTGCTATAACAATATTTAACTTTATAGTAATCAGACGAAATTCCAGAACATTATTATTGATAACGATACATATGTTTTTGAGATACATAACATATTACAAGAGTTTTTCCCGATGGTAATTTTAAAACATAATTAATTTCTATTGTTTTAATATTTTTGTTGAACTGGTTAAAATGAAATCCTAACCCAACCCTAACAGTTTTCATATTTTTACCAAAAACTTATTCTTGTCGATTATTCTTGAGTGTATGGCGGCGAAAAAAATAATGATTTTATAAACAAAAAATCTATCTGAAATACTGCTTTTTAAACTAATTTTTTTTGTACAAATACAAGTAACCGAAACGTGTAAATAGCAAACGAGAAAGGTAACAGGTTTAATAGAGTTAAGTTGAGAACTGATGAAATTTCTTTAACTTTAATAACTGTTTCTTTTAGCATTTTTTATTTTTTACTGAAATATCAACTTTTAACATGAGTGGTTGAGTAAAAGACACATATGTAAAGTTTGTAACAGTACGTAATACCTTATGTGGCTACTATTTTGAAACAGTGCGTAACGATTACCTTAAATACATGGCTTTCCAATGGTTTATCAGGTTGATTACAAGCTTATATATACCCGTGTAAAAATAAATGGGACTCATAAGAAATTTCATAAACAACTCAAACAAAGTTTATTGTTCTGAAATTTTCCATCAACAACATAATCCAGAAAAGGCCAAGGGATTTGTGGAAGATCGAGATTTAAAAAATGGTTTAAGTTTTTCACAAAAATGCTGTGCTATGATAATAATAGATAACTAGTGCAGCGTGTAAAATCATTTTACAGTTCTCCATAAATTGATTTTTACGCGCAATACTGTGATGATAAGTCTGTGTATATACAAAAATTGTTGTATTTCTCCATGTTGGAATTATATCATATTTAATACAAATATTTTGGATCGATCATTCAAAGAATGCTATTATCCCTATTTTTCAGTGCTATTATTTGGGCTATTTAGAGATTTCTAAAGTTGTACAGTTGAACTAAAAGATTTAGAAAAGAGACAATACAACGTATACTCCTACCTAACCAATGGATACTCCTACCTAACCACGATAAACTTCTGATATATAAGAAAATACCTTCAAATTTCCCTATTAACTAAAGCTAACAAAAACAATACCTTCTCAGACATTTTTATCTTTCAATTCTTTATTCTGCTATGAATTGTGGAAATGTCAAAACCCAAAACTCCCTTTGTGCATCATGATACAAAAACCATGTAAATATGTATGTAATCACTCTCTTCTTGCATTACAATCATTTATACTATTCAATTTTATAATCTAAAAAAGGTATCATTCAAATACTATCAAAACAATATGATAATGATCTTGCTACCTTCGTTTACCTTAATAATAACAATCCACATACTACAATGAAATAGCAAATAAACTGCTAGCTAAACATTTCGGCATAGTAGTCAAAACTAACTGATACGAAAAAGCTACGTTCAAACACATAAAAAAAAATAGACATAGACGGTAGAAAATGATAAACTGATAACACATAACAGGTCTACATCAATGTGGTTATTCTTTATTACTGAACTTAATGCGTTGAATAAAAAAATTAAAACAAAAACAAAAAATTATACACACAGCGTCTTCATTCTCATTAAGAAATGAACGTTGAGAAAATTTGATAAAATTTCGAACGCAAAAAAACATTGCATTGGGTTCTCCCCTGGGTGGCTTTATGATGTCTTCCTTTAGGCACAACAATTCAAGAAGTCATAAAAACCCGTAAGATGGAGCTAGAGATTCTCCTAATAGGAGATTCTCCCTATACTAATACGGAAAAACATACATCCATTGACGAACTTCCCGAGAAATTTTACCTAACGTTCTTTCTTTAAAAGTTAGGTAAGAGAAAAGCAAGATTTAGTATTAGTATAAGAAGATACTTGCCAATGTTTTTATTAAGGTTAATTTCAAGAGAAGCACCTACACCACTTTTGATTGACTAAAAAAAATATTTCATCTGTTGAGATATATCAAATAAATAACTCTAGCAAAAGCCTAGTTTTAAAAGTGAGTTTAAACTGAAGTGAGGAGAATTTGTCAGATAAACTAATTTGCTATTGAAATTGTCAGAGAACTAATTTGCTTCCGAACGTTGACTGAGTGTAAACCTTTAAACTTTATCTGGGGAAGTGAGGCTATAGTCAAGTTATGCCTCGATCTTTCAAACATTTTTATAAGACTTTTCACCGTAAAAATTCATAGATTGTAAGGGATGTGTAAAAATTGTACTATTTTTCAATCGTATATAATTATAACAATTGAAAGGAAACTCCTGATTGACAGACAGAAACCAAGGATTAATCATTTAAAGGAATATTCTTATCTATTATAGTAAATAAATGAATGGAGCGCAGTCTCTTAAATAGTTCTCCCTCGCTGCGTAAACACGCATGCGCAAAGCTCTCCCCCACTGCTTGATATGGAAACCATAAAAAAACTTCCTTTCCGACTGCAAATTATAACCTTGACTAAACCATAGATTTTTTCCTATAAATAGATCTTACAGACAAGTGAGTGATATTCCTTCGAAGCAGTTCAACAAGCAAAGGTAAGTTTACTTAAAAATCATATTCATAAATAAAAACTGGAGAGGATAAAATCCTCGAAATCACAACAAAACATGTTGAAAATCTTTGAACTGTGCGTGTGTTCTACTAATAATACATTATACACTTTATGTCCGTCGTCTAATTTCAGAAAAATTTATTGTTTTCAATTACAGATGTGGTTGCATGTCGTTTTATTTCTCATCTTTACAAACACTTGTTACGCACTTTCAACAAGTTGCAATGCAAACTTTTGTGATCCAAACTGGACGCCTTTCGATAATATGATAGCTGGCTTACGAGGTTACAATATTAGAACCGGAAATCCTATTCAAAATGATGGCGACCCTGGTTTTAAGGCACAAATCTTTTTACCGACAAAACTAAATTCACTTGGAAGAATAGAATTGGAACCAGGTATCACCGCTTCAGAATTGTCATATTGTAAAAGAACATTGACGTCAGAATCATTTACAACAATGGATAGTTATAGGTAAAGTTACTTTTCCGATATACCGCTAACTGTTTATGATCTTTGGTGCATAGAAAAGCAATATTTAAAACTACTTGTCCATATCCCTATTAGAGGCACGAGCATATTGTAAAATAATTACAATAATTTGTGTCCAAAATTTCTTTGGAATTGTACATTTTAAATGCCTAATTTTCATTACATTTCAGTTAACACAACAGAAGGGTAAATTCTGGACCAAGTACTAAAGATTTTTGAAAATTGTTATCTTTAGAAACTATGTTGCTAAAACTTCAAGCAATGGTGTGAATTTGCAAGTTGGTACAGAAACCGAAGTTACTGCTGGTGTGAATCTCAAAGGGGTAGACTTGTCTGCCACAAAAGTTATACCAAAGCCTTTTGAACGTGCTTGGGGTGATTCAAGCGACTTCAAGTCGCTCACAAAATTTTTCTCAGAAAAACAAGGACTGGTATCAATTTCAATGGGAACATGTACAATGTATGAAATGAAACTTGATCGATTTCATTTACCACCTTTCACTGTTCCGTTTGATAAAGCTTTGATAAAACTCTTTAAAGTTAGAAACAGTGCTACTTACATTAGAAAATCCACGTTCAGACTATTCATCGAGGAATATGGAACACATTTCCTGCTCAACACTAAAAT
Organism: Turritopsis rubra; assembly: GCA_039566895.2. NCBI lineage: Eukaryota > Metazoa > Cnidaria > Hydrozoa > Anthoathecata > Oceaniidae > Turritopsis > Turritopsis rubra. Next base: position 14,769 of record JAVEOA010000027.1, on the reverse strand, counting down.
GGGTTCAGAGTATGCTTACCGTTCAAAATTCTCCAAACATGTTCGTGAAAATTTCAATGCGGAAACATTGAAAAAATGTACTTATGTGCAAGGCTCCAAGGTATTTGGAATACAAGTGGAAGAGGATAAATCTGGTTGCACTACTACAGACAAACAGAAGATAAATGCACTCAGTTCTAGTGACTATGAAGTTTCTATTATCACCAAAGGCTCTCGACCAACTGATGTTAAACACTGGGCAACACAAGACTTCACACCTGTCCCATTGCAATTTAAGTTATCTCCAATTGTTAACTTAATGTCTGATGAACTTATCAAGAAAGCTAACTTAAAAGATTCAAATGGCGTAACCGTTTCAAGCTTGGAGATTCGGAAATGGTTCCTCCCCATGTATTTCGATTATTGTAGCTCGATGAATATTGGTTGTGGTCACAAGAAAGGATGTGGAATAGATGACAATTGTCCAGTTGATGCTATATGTGTTCCAGGGGGAAGCAAACATGAATGCACGCGTTAGTAAAATCTTTTAATCATTTAAGATAGGGTTGCTTCTGCAATATTTACACAAAGTGTTTAGTATATCAATATGGTTTGCTCAATGCAAATATTTTAATTTAAATTCTTCTACGGAGTGAATTATATAAATATCATTGCTAAGGAAAAACGAAATCACAGAGTCGTTTAAGGAATAAGTACTCACTTTCTTTGGCATTGTAATAAATTAACAAAATCCCTGTATTATTTTATGATTCACTCTGTATGCTTTTCTTAATTTAACCTCTTAGAATGGTCACAATGGGCATGCACGGTCGATTGTGGTAATGGAACTCAGAAGAAACGAACAAGACGATGCACAGGATGTAAAGGACTAACGGAACAGATCGCGAACAAGAGATGTGCTCCTCAAATAGAATGCTACAGTAAGTTAAAACTAGATGCTTTTCAAACCATTAAGACTTTGCATAACTCTATCTATAAACCTTATATCGTTGAGCTATGACAGAGGAAACTCCTTTGTAGGCCACTATAATTGGTTCATTAATAATTGATTTATAAATGTTCTTTTCCTCAATCGATTACTTCAAATTACCATTACGTTATTCGCTTGTTATTTCATTTCAATTTTTATATCGTTTTGTGAATGAATACGTGATAAATGAATACACATTAGTCGATAGATTCTTCGTAAAATGTAACAAGAGCCAGATGGCGCAAAACGGTAGCAGCAGACATACTTGGCGTCCCTTAAAATTGAAATATACTATGCACAAACCAGTCATTCTGTAACACCACTATTCCAGGCAAATTTTACCCAAAGTCACTAAGCACAACAAAAATTTCATAAAAGGCGGCAAAAGGTTTAAAGCCATATCAAACCATCATCTTCCAAAAAGCCTAAGTTACACTCACAACACCATTGCATTTAAAAAAGAATCTTAAATGTGAACCAGGTTTAATTAAGAAACACCAGAAACTTAATGTTAAAACAGAGAAATATACATGCATGAGCTGTAACTGTATATACATAAATATTTTTTTTAAATCGAAAAAAAATATTCTAAGGAGAAAAACACGCATCTTCTTCGAAAAAAATAATGATTTCATAAACGAAAATTTCTACCGAAATACGGCTTTTTAAACTAGATTTTTAGAAATACAAGTAAAGGAAACGTGTAAGCAGAGATATGTATTAAATATCCCTAATGTAAATCATAATAGAGAAAAAAGGTAATAAGAAGGTTTGAAAGAGTTAAGTTGAAAACTGATGAAATTTCTTACTAACTATTGATGGGCTTCGAAGCAGCAGGCAATACTTACTGCAAAATCATGGCTTCATTTCAAATGTTCAATTGATATTTTCAATTAGAAGTAACTGTAAATCTTCCTTTTTATATATTTCATTTGACTATTTTGATTTTGATGTAAAACTTTTAAAACATTCCTAGGCAATTTATATAGTTTCGGGAGGGAGATTCGCAGACTCTCAAGCGCGGGCTAAAAACTACCATTTCGGCCGTGGAGGAGTAGTAGTAGTAATAGTAGTAGTAGTAGCAGTCCAAGGGTGTTTTAATACGATATTCGCTTTCGCTGCTACTGTAATAGAAAAGTTCGAAAAAATAAACGATTCAATTAAAATATTTTAGAGATTGAAATAAAGATCCCTGCATGCAAACTGTCAACAAAAAGCATTAATATAAACTGTTTACTGTTATATAATTGACTGATTAATTATTTTGCGTCAAGATGTTATACTAACGAAATAAGCGAAATCAATCAACCAAAAACATTATTTCACCACTTTCAGAACTTTTCTTAACAATGTATTTCAAGCTGGCGTTGTTTGGATGACAACAAGACGCAAAATACTTTTATACATTACATTTTATGATGACTATAAAGTGACGTAATGTATGAAAGTGTCTATTTGGTATAAACCATTTTGTTGAATTTGATAGATTTTTTATGACATTTATTAGGTTAAGGGTACACAATGCGTAAAAAGGGCCAAATTAACGCCAAAATACATTTTGCAATACGATTCTTTAAGGCTGTGGTCATTTTTAACATTTTCTGTTAATGACCATTTAAAAATAATTGCAACACTTGTTTAACTTATAAAATTAACGATAATTAAAAATCATTTGATGGTTTTAATCATTTCAATCATTTTCCCAATGTTTAATGGTCATAATACAGTTTGTTTTTAAGATGCGATAGAACTGGACATAAAAATAACTCCAACCCTTCGTGAAAGCTAATTATCTTATGCGGAAACGGAAAGTTTCTTTCGGGTTGTACTGTAGACTGCAACTTAACAGGAATTACATCGGTAAAAAGGTTTTACCCGGGCAGCTAGTTCCTTTTAATTTCTAACACATACAGTATAACCCCGTTAAGTCGGACTCTCAGGGGACCGAAATAATCGGTCTGACTTATCGGGAGTCCGACCTATCCGAACTTCGTCTTAAGTCAGACTCTACTTAGGCAAATCCAAGGGGGACAAGGTTTTAGTCCGACTTAAAGAAAAGTCTGACTTAAACCGTGTCCGACTTAACGGGGATATACTGTAATACCATAAATCATTAATCTGCGTCGTGACGTAATAATGTCACTTCCATAAATGTTGTTTTCTACATCAATTTTTATTTTCATTTTCAGATAAGAACCCTCAATGCAAATGGCAATTCACCAAATGGAACAGAAACGGTGCAACTATGATACTATATGCCTCTCTCGGTGCCTATCCCGATATTCCTAGATTAGATTGCGGTAATGACTACACTCTCAATTTCTTCCATTTGCAGCGTCACGGTAACCATGACAATTACCGGTACAGGTACAAGTGCTGTCAAACACAGTTAAAATGTCACACCAATAATTGGGCACGAACTGGTAATTACAAGGTTTACTTGGATCGACAAATTATAAGTTGTCCGCACAACCAATTGCTGAGTGGATTTGAGCAACGAAGACATGGAGGTGATTATAATTATTATGATTACCGCTGCTGTGCAATGGCTCAGCCCAAAACCTGCCATGACCGTTACTATCCTTTCAGTTTCGATGGCGATGTTAGCTGTCCGTACGGATATGGTATGAACCGTTTGATTCTACTGAAATGGAAATGGAAATGGAATGGAAGACACAATCAAGTCCGATATCATGTCAGATGCTGTAAAATAAACGAAAATGGCAGTTCGGGAAAAAGAGAGGATGATGAGATTTACAAAACATTGATCGAAAATGTACTTGATAACATCTTATTAAAGAAAAAGTAAAGTACATTAAGATGAGAAAGGATTGTGAGCTTTTTGCATAACTATTTTTGAATGTTGTTTTGTAATACTAATAAATTTTTTTCATTTTTCAGATATATTTTGTAGAAATTTCGCAAATTTGAGTATTTTCGTTAGCAAAAAAATGTCCTTTCCACTAGTTTGAAAGTCAGACTGGCTTGAGAGTGGGATTGATATCTAAGGGTGTTGTCTGGTTGAGCGGTTGAAGCACCTGCGGTTTCCCTAGCACAAATGGGGCTTTAAATGCTCAGAGATAGGATATGGAGCGTTCTGGCGCATCTCTTTTTCCCGCTATACGACTATCTGCGCAGATAGTCAAAATGATGTAAAATAATCGCTAAATAATTGAATGAATTTTTTGATGACGTCATCAAAAAAAAATCAAAAAAAATCAAAAAAAAAAAAAAAATCGGATTTTCAAAAAATAAAAATCGGATTTTCAAAAAAAATAAATAAATAAATAAAACTTTTAAAAAAATAAGGAAACCATTCGGGAATTTCCCTTTTTAAGTTCTGTCTGTGTTGTGATGTAGGTTGGAGGTTCCAAAAGTATAATAAAGATGAATAATCCTATGATGAATCAAACTTATAAGGACTTAGTGATCATCGCTAAGGCGGAGAATGTTCCATATAGCAGAGCTAATAAAGCTACCTTAGTTGATCGTATACAACACTATCGAGAAACGGTAGGTACATTGTATAGGGAAAACAAGACTTCTTTGAAGAGAATGGCAAAATCTGAGGGAATCAGAGGGTATTCAAGTTTGAAAAGACGTGATCTAATTGATACTATTCTCTTCCATCGAAGGGTTATTAAACCTCAGATGGAAGATCTTAAACAGTTGAAGAGAGACAATCTCAGAAAACTAGCACGTGATTTAGGTCTACAGGTTATAAGAGGGAAGAAGGAGCGTATTGCTCAAAATATTGCGAGACATCGCACATTGAGGTTGAAAGATATCGTTGAGGATATTGCAGGTGAGGAATATAAGCCTAGAGAGGAAGAGGATGCATTTAGAGGGAACTTTAGACGGTTTAAAAGCAAAGGTGTTGATGAGGGGGAAATCATGACGATTGAAGAATATCTGAAGAAGACTCGAAGACATGTGATTAAGATCATGGAAGACTTGAACAAGGATGGCGAAAGCTGGAAGTTTCAGCTAAACTTAGACCCAGAGTTTGTGAATATCAAAGACGAAAACGATAAAATAACCAAGCCTATAAGGGGTGTTAATCACACGATCATGATGGGTAGTGATCTTGAAGAGATGGTTGATGATATGATTAGTGAGATTTTGAGGCAATATGAGATTATGATACAAAAGCTAGATGCTAGCTCTTTTGTGTTTAATCGCGTCAAAGAGATGACATATCACTGTCACAAAGTGGATTTGATACGTGGAAGCTCTTGGCTGGAGCTGCCTAAATGGGTGTTTAACAAGAAATGTTGCCTCAATCCTATAAACGAGGATGAAGAGTGCTTCAAGTGGGCTGTGATAGCAGCATTACATCATGGGGAGATAAAAAAAGACCCTAAAAGGATATCGAAGCTGAAACCCTTTGTAGATCGCTACAACTGGAATGGTATCAAGTTTCCAACACCGTCTAACCAGTGGTCCAAATTTGAGAAGCAGAATCCTTCAGTCGCGTTGAATGTTCTCTACATAGATGGTTACAATGATGTAATGCAAGCGTACATTTCCAAGTATAACTCGGTGCGTGATAAAGTTGCAGACCTTCTTATCATTCAAGAAGGGGGAAAGAAACACTATGTAACCATTAAGAAGCTTTCAGCTCTGCTACGAGGTGTAACATCGATGCATAATGGTGACTTTAACTGTCGCAATTGTCTCAACTCTTTTCGAACAGAAGTAGCCTTAAACACGCATGTTGGTGCATGTAAAGATCACGATGTTTGTCACGTAAAGATGCCTGAAGAAGGGAAGAACCTCTTAAAATATAAAGATGGAGAAAAGACGATACGGGTACCCTTTAATATATATGGAGATATGGAGTGTGTTTTGGAACCAATATCAGGAATTGAAGGAAATTCGGAGCAACCATTTGAACAGGATGTAAACAGACATATACCTTGTGGTGTAGGTTTGTATACTAAATTTGCTCATGGGGAGATCGATAAAGCTATGACACAGCATCGGGGTGAGGATTGCGTAGAGGTATTTTGCAAGACATTAAAGAAGCAGGTCTACAAAGCCATTCGATATAAGAAGAGAGCCATGGATCCACTCACGGAAGAAGAGAAGGTGTTTAAGAAGCAAGCAGAATCTGTCGGAGATTCTAAAGTACGGGATTATTGTCACTACAGTGGTAAGTATCGAGGTGCAGCGCACAACAACTGTAATTTAGCATATCAAGTACCAAAGCATATCCCTGTAATATTTCACAACCTTTCAAAGTATGATGCTCATCTGTTTATACGAGAGTTGGCGAAGAAGTTTGATGTAGATGAGATGGAATGCATCGCTGAAAATGCGGAGAAATATATCAGTTTTTCGGTTCCCATAAAGGTGAAGATGTATGATGATAGCGGTAAACCTATCATATTTAAGGACAAGAAAACGGGGGAGGAAAAGGAGCTGACGAAGAAGTGTATGGTGAGATTTATCGATAGTTGTAGGTTCATGCAGAGTTCTCTTAGCACCTTGGTTGATAACCTAGCTGATATGAGTGGTGTGATATGTAAGAGTTGTAAGAATGAGATGGAATTTTTGGAGATTGATGCGGACTATGTAGCATATTTTAAGTGTAAAAAATGCTATTGCAAGTATGTGAAGAAGCAGTTTAATCAGGAGGAACTCAAGAAGAGGTTTAGCAACACGTATCGATATTCTGAAAGTGATGAACAGTTTCGGCTTATGCTTCGTAAAGGTGTATATCCGTATGAGTATATGGATAGCTTCGAGAGATTTGAAGAGGTAGAGCTGCCACCTCAGGACAGGCTCTATAGCAGCTTAAACTTGTGTGGGATATCGAGAAATGACTATGTTCATGCTCAGAAAGTCTGAAAGGTGTTTGAGTGTAGAGATCTTGGAGATTATCATGACTTGTATCTGAACGGAGATGTGTTATTATTAGCTGATGTGTTTGAGGAATTTCGAGATGTATGTCAAGAGATTTATGATCTAGATCCTGCGCACTTTTATACAGCTTCAAGACTATTTTGGCAAGCAGCCTTGAAGAAGACTAAAGTTCAGCTAGAACTATTAACGGATGAAGATATGCTTCTTATGTTTGAAAAGGGTATTCGAGGAGGGATTTGTCAAGTTATTCAACATCATGCCAAAGCAAATAATAAGTATATGGGTGAGCACTATAAGAAGAAAGAATTATCAACATATCTTCAGTATCTTGATCTCAATAATCAATATGGTTGGTCGATGATAAATAAGCTGCCAACACACGGTTTTAAATGGGTAAATAGCGAGGACTTTCCAACAGAGAAAATCTTAAGCTATGATAATGGAGATACTGGTTATTATCTGGAGCTTGATGTTGACTACCCTAAGGAGCTTCACTTGAAACACAACGAGCTACCATTTCTACCGGAAAAGATGCGGTTAACTAATAATATAGAGCAACTAACATGCAATCTTTATAACAAAGAGCGATATCCAGTACAAATTCGTCTTTTGAAGCAGGCTTTGGAACATGGATTGATTTTGAAGAAGGTGCACAAAGTCATTGAATTTCAACAGAGTGAATGGTTGAAACCATATATCGAGATGAACACAAACTTGCGTGCAAAGGCGAAGAACTCGTTCGAGAAAGACTGTTTCAAGCTGGCAAATAACTCAGTGTTTGGTAAGACTATGGAAAACGTTCGTAAACATAAAAACATAAAGCTTGTATGTACTGAAGCTAAACGTAAGAGATTAGCTTCCAAACCAAACTATCAGAAAACGATACGTTTCTCAGAACATCTCATCGCGATGAATATGCGTCGCGTAGAGGTTGTGATGAATAAGCCAGTTTACCCTGGACAGGCTATCTTAGACCTTAGCAAGATTTTAATGTACGAGTATCACTATGACTATATGATGCCAAAATATGAAAGCAAAGCCAAGCTTTGTTATATGGATACAGACTCATTAATCTATCACATCAAAACGGAAGACTTTTATAGAGACATTGAAGAAGATGTTCTGAGAGAAGATGCATTCAAAGGTATTTTATATCGAGATCTCACAGAAAAAGCTAGATTCGATACAAGTGGTTATAGTGAGGAAGATGGTAGACCACTTCCGATTGGAAAGAATAAGAAGATTATCGCTATGATAAAGGATGAACTTAGTGGAAAAATCATGATTGAATTTGTTGCTTTGAGACCGAAAATGTATGCTTATAAACAACTAGATGGAAAGGTTGATAAAAAATGTAAGGGAATCAAGAAATGTGTGGTAAAAAAGCACATCACATTCGATGACTATCTCCAGTGTTGTGAAGATGGAAAGATTCAGTATAGAAGTCAACTAACATTCAGGAGTAGAAAACATGTTATGTATACTCAAAGAATCAACAAAATTGCGTTAAGCAAAAATGATGATAAGAGACTTCAAGATGTTGATGTTGTACGATCATGGGCTCATGGTACATCTGCTGGACTTGTATGTAAATCTGAACTCTTAGAGGTGGCTTGGAATCCCAAACGAGTGATGAAATGGTGTTTTTAAAACTTTTCCAATGTTGAAACTCATTCAGCCCCCTTCGCTGCACAGTCTCCTTTATGTTTGAGTTATACCCTAGAAGTAACCTTGAAAAGGGTGTAAGTTCAACTTACACCCTTGGAAAATCTAAAAATCCGCATGATGTGTTCAACTATAAAAAGAAATGTATGAAATAATAATGAATTCAGAAATTAAAAATTTAGAATTATACATTGTAGAAAAAAGAACACCTTTCATCAAGAGTGGATTCTTTAAAGATTGCAGAAAGTTATACGATGTCCGTGGAAATGAATTTTTTTTCGAACTTGACAAAATGAAATCGTGCGATATCAATTCGCTTGTAGCATTGATAAATGAAATCGATCCTGAGGTTAATCATGGAAGAAAAATTAGCGCGTTTGTTATGGCGGTTGTTGCAAAAATAAAATTCAAACAGTTAAATTACGATGAAATTGAGCTCGCATTTAAAGGTATAAATGTTTATGATCAAAATTTTTTAGAAAGTGACTTTGTGCACCTTTTACAAGTTGGAATTGGAATTACATTTGGTGTTTTTGGAACAATTCTTTTTTTAAAAACATTTAAATGACCAAAAAATACAGAAAAAATTGCAAAAGGAGGGGGGGTAAGTATTTAAATAAATCCATCGGTGTGGAATATTTCGAATAGATCAAATAAATCGAAGTTCCCTTCGCTGCACAGTCTCCTTTATGTTTGATTTATACGCTAGAGGTAACCTTGAAAAGGGAGCCGGTTCAACCCGCCCCCTTGGAAGATCTAAAAATCCACATGTTGTGTTCAACTATAAAAAGAAATGTATGAAATACTAACTATCTATATTTTTCAAATTATAATTTTACTCCTAGTATTTTGGAGATGTCGTTATATAATAAAGTTAATCATGAACATTGATGAATTTATACAACCAATTATAGGTGTAGTCGATATAGAAGCTCAGAAAAGAGTGGAACTAACACGTGCTATACAAAATGGTGAACATTTTGAAGTAAAAACACCTTGGACAGTAGAAAGATTGAGTAAAGCAAGTGATAAGACTATAGAACGACTTTATAAAAAAAGACAACATCGTATTGCAGATGTTGATCTACAATTACCATGTGTTGATATTAAGATGAAAACGAATGATATATCTAAGATGAAAACAGATGATTTTTACTTTAAAATGTCTAGTTTAACAGGTGTGAGAGATATATCTAAGATGTTAGATGAGATCAACAAAAACCCTCTTATCTCTAACTCCATCACAAATTATATGACCTCTTCCATCCCCAACGTTTCACCTATGGATACTATAGGGTCTAGCATATACTCTAATTTCGTAATTTCCTCGGACCAATTGCTCTAGCTGCGATCATTTTTACCAACTTCGATTGGGAAAAATTTGCAAAACTTGCGGAGGAACAACAGCGAATTAAAATAAATGAGCAACGAACAAATAAACGAAGAGAAGAAACTTACAAAAACGAAGAACTCGGGTCGAATAGCATCGGGGAAAAGTTAGCGGAATGGAATCGTAAGAAGAAGGCTAAAGTACCTAATCAAGTACCTAATCAAGTACTCGATAAGTCTTTCAACTCATATCAAGTCTTAGGTGGTGGAGTTTTAGTAATACTTGTAATAGCTGGTTTTATATATTTCAAGAGTCGAAAGAAAGAAGAAAAAAAACGAATGATTCACCGCTCAAAAACGTAAAAAATAAGGTTGATAGATTTGGAGGTAAAAGGTTGATAGATGTTTGAACTTCAGTGAGATGTGTTAGATGTTCTAAAATATCATCTAAAAAGGTATAATAAATGGAGAAGAAAGTTATTGATAGTACTTGGAGAACAGTTAGAATTGGTGGTTACACGGTGTTGTACGCCTTGGCAGGGAAAAAGATCTTAAATATCAATCCACCAACTTTGAAGCTGGATTTATCCGATGTTGGAAATTTTGCGAGTTATCTTGAGTTAGCGATTGTTACTGATGATATGGCACTCAAGAAAGGTTGGTATAAAGATACTATTTCTATATAGAATAAAAAAGATGGCAACATTACTAGCTATAGCTGTTGGTGCTGCTTTAAACGCAGGTGCCTTCATTGGTGGAAACTATCTTATGAATCATTCTTCTGCTGAAGAAGCAGAGGAAGAACGACGTAAAAGAGCAAAGGCAGTATTAGAATTTCAAAAGGCTCAGGCTCAGGCGAATCGAGAGAAACATAATAGAATAGAATGGATAAACGAGAAACTACGAGAAAGAAACGCTGCAACTAATTATATAAGAGATCTTGATGAAGGTATGCGTGAATATTATCGAATAACAAAACAACATCTTAATCCTCTACCCCCTAAACCTCAATTCAGCGATTTTTATAAACCTTCTGAAACTCAAAAGTTAAGTGAGTTGATGTTTATTGGAGGAAGTCTAAGTATTTTAGGTTTTTTAGTATATCGTCGTTATATAATAAATGAGTGAAAAGAACCTGAGTGAGATCTACTACCAGCCTGAAAACCTTTGGGTAGGTCACAAGGCTGTTAAAGGCTTCAGAAGGGATTAGGTTTGAAAAAAAGAAAGTCTTACACTGGCTCGTGAGACAGGCGTTATGGCAGATCCATCTACCTCGTCCTAAGCATATTGATCATGCACATTTTTATGTTAGTAAGGTAAACAAGATACATCAGGCGGATCTCATGTTTTTACCTCATGACAAGGTCTACCAGAATACGTACAAGTACGTTTTGAATGTTATCGACATCGCTTCAGGGTATAAAGCGAGCAGACCTCTGAGAACGAAGAAATCGAGCGACGTTGTCGAGATGTTTGCTGACATCTATAAAAAAGGACCTCTGAAATATCCGGATGAACTCCATGTTGACAATGGTTCAGAGTTCAAGTCGGCAAGAAACAAACTGTTTGAGAAGCATGGCGTCAAAGTGAAGAGAATTACGACAAAGTATCACCATAAGTTTACAGCCTTTGTGGAAAATTTTAACAAGACTCTAGCTCTGAAACTCTTCAAGATACAAGATGCGCAAGAGATGGAGGATCCAGAGAAAAAGAGTACCACATGGATCCGACACTACCAGAAAAGTGTGAAACAACTCAACAACACCGTGCTTTCGAGGACGGGTATGAAACCATCCAAAGCGATAAAGCTTGAGGAAGTTCCGTTAACAGTCGAATTCTATCCGAAGGAAGACGCTTTGATTGAATCAGGGTTGTATCGCTATCTCTTACAACCAGGTGAGGAACATGATGACACAAGACGTCGTGCAACGGACAACAACTGGAGTCGGAAAACGTATCGCTTGCGTGAGATCTTACAGTATCCAAGACAACGTATTTTGTACTACCTCCAAGATTTACCCGAGAGAGTTTTGTTCGGGAAGAACTTAGGCTGATTCCTGAGGATACGGAAGTACCTCCAGACTATGTGAAAAAGTGGTAGACATATAATAATAAACATGTCTACTTTGAGTCAGTTAAGAGAGAAAGCAAAAAAAGAAGGTATTCGAGGATATTCTACGATGAAGCGAGACGAACTTGAAGCAGTCTTGAAAAAAAAACCTCAATGTATTGGTACTCAAACAGAGTGGAAAGAGTGTCAGGATTGTACCTTGAAGACATTTGTTTGTGAACTCTCAAAGAAAGCATCACCAAGAAAAATTCATACAACGCCAGAAGTGTAGAAATTGATGTTCAAACGGGTGAGATCGTAGGGGTTGAAGTAGATTATAACACATCGATCTATAATGAATGAAAAATCGATCTATGTTTATATATGTGCTAGTTGGAAGTTGTTTTTACAATAATAAAATAATGTTACGATTTGGACAACTTAAGGTTTCACGAATAGACTTTAACTCTAGTGATAGTGTAGAACTTACAAACATCTACACAATCGATATATCAAAATCATTATATCAGAGGCTATCTTAGTGAACAAAACCGATACCAGATACTATATAGGTTATGAGAAGGAACCGGGTAAAATTATTCCTCTTTACATCAAGACACAGAAGAATTGTCATTCCTCAGGTGTATCAAAATATAACAAAGGCTCTGTCTGGAAGATGGGATTCAACGTGTCAGATGACAAAGACTGGTGTGATGCTTATATAACGATCATAAATCGCATTGAAGAGGATCTTTTTCAAACTCTTACAAGTAAACCGATCAGCACTACGGGTTGGATTAATCCTAAGCTCATCGTGTGGGATGGTGATATTAAAACAAAATTTAACGGTGAGGTACCATTCCATCAAAGCTGTAGAGTAACTGGTGTGCTGAAAATCGGAAGTATATACACTCAGAAAAACCATAATTACTATTTACAAGTGTATCTAAAGGAGGGTAAGTATAAGTGAGTAGACGTGTATGAGAGTCTTCTTAGCGAATCTGATAATGATGAGATTTAGTTAAAGAGGTTTTATTATTGTAGAGGGAAAACCTCTACAATAAAACAAAATACTAAAGGTGGATCCATTTCAGTTGTTCGAAGATATGTTCGATATCGACATGTAAAGTTTTGTGGCTTTATCAAACTACAAAACATAGGGAGGAGGTGATTCATAGATTATGTAACACCTACATCTGGGGTATTGGAACCAGTTACGAGCTTTTTTGCGATCTCTTCACGACCTTGTTTTCTCCCAAGCTCTAAGAGCTCCTCTCTCTGATCATCAGAGAGCTGTTTAATTGCTTTAGTCGATCTGGATCTTGTTTCTTACTCAAGTAACGTTGTTTCTCTCCTATAATGCGACTGAATTCATGATGGTCGATACTCCCATCTTCTATGCTCTTCGAGATAAGCTTTTTCAAACCATCTATGATGGTTTGAGCAGCTATGGAAATATCACGATTTTTCAGTGTTTTCACATCAAAAACAGAGACACTTTTCTGAATTATAATCAATACCATATTCAAAACAAGAGTCGTCACACACAACGCGATATTTATCGATACATCTATACCAGAGCTAAGACACGCGATTTCTATAGCTGAAAGCACAACGCTCGCCGCATTTAGAAAGTAAGAGATATACGTAGCAACTATAGTGTAGCGTGAAAATTTACGTTCTAGAGATCTCCTATCAATTATCTCATTATATAGGAACGCTTCCGTCTCCTTGATGGTTTGTTGCCTATAGTTTTGCGTTTGTAATGTCGCACCGTCTACACCATCCTCCGGAGCACTAGGTAAAACAGGATATATAGGGTTTAAATCATACATTGCCATATGTTTATTTTAACAATAGTTTCATTCTAACACCAACATCAACATCTTTGTCATTCTCATCACTAATCCTGAAGGTTAAGGTATTTATTGGATATTTCAGTTTAGCAATGTATATAGGATTTGAAGTATAATCATATATCATATGATCGTCGTACTCATACTCTCCTTTAGCAAGTTCAAAATGGTGTAGTGTATTCGTGAGGTTCGTATTTTCCATCATGTTATACAATTCGATTTCTTCACAGTGTAGGCGGAGCGCTTTAAATGTACAGAAATTTGGAGTTGTTCTATAAGATCCAGCTGTGAAAGGTTTATTTTCGGTTCTAATCCGAGAAGATTTAATAATTTAGGTTTGAATATAACTTCATAACCCTTTGTAACAGATAAGGTTAGAGTCCCATCTGCATTTTTATCTACATATACTGTTTTGTTGCCTCTCGCGTTTATATTTCTGAGGATGGTTGACGATGTGTAAAGACCTTTTTCAAAATCGATCATAGTAGGATTCGGATCTTTAGGTGTCTGATCTTTCGATATAGCCATACGAGAGTCCTTATCTAAATTAAACCATCGAACTATAATCAAAGCATTATACAAGTATAATTCAGTTCCCGCTTTCAAAGTGGAGGTAATTGTGTTTTACCAAGATTGATCACATACATATATTGCTCCATTTATTATATGAAAGAAATGAGTAGTAATCTTCTAAGCTTTAATTCAAAACATAAATATATACCTGACTATGGAAAACCTAGCGTCTTAATATCATCAGAGGAACTATGGAAACAACAAATCGTTGTTGATCAAGATAGTTCCTCATTCACTGCAAACTTTCGTAATATCTTCGTACCATTCCAACCTGAAGTCCGAATGATCGTTTCGGAGAACCGTAAGACTTTTATCTTGGACAACTCTCCTTCAGTTTCTGGGTGAGTACTATAGGATGTGGGATATCTACATTTCATCTTAATCATAAGGTTCCAATGATCCGATCTATTTTTCGCTTTCACGCATACCTACAAACGCGTCTTATTCTAGAGGAAATG
>JAVEOA010000026.1:0-25670 GCA_039566895.2 Turritopsis rubra | reverse complement strand
GTATGTTGAAGGTGTGTAACATAACGTACGTACCAAAATCGACCCCAAATTGTGTGAAATTCATTGTTTCATCTTGGGACCATGGTGCTCATGAACTTCCAGTAGTTAGTTTGCCACAAATTGCGACCAATGGTCATAATTTACAAAATATGGCCAAAACAGGCCATAACAGGCGTTATAGCGTATGTTGAAGGTGTGTAACATAACGTACGTACCAAATCGACCCCAAATTGTGTGAAATTCATTGTTTCATCTTGGGACCATGGTGCTCATGAACTTCCAGTAGTTTTGTTCGCCACAAATTGCGACCAATGGTCATAATTTACGAAATATGGCCAAAACAGGCCATAACAGGCCGTTTTAGCGTATGTTGAAGGTGTGTAACATAACGTACGTACCAAATCGACCCCAAATTGTGTGAAATTCATTGTTTCATCTTGGGACCATGGTGCTCATGAACTTCCAGTAGTTTTGTTCGCCACAAATTGCGACCAATGGTCATAATTTACGAAATATGGCCAAAACAGGCCATAACAGGCCGTTTTAGCGTATGTTGAAGGTGTGTAACATAACGTACGTACCAAATCGACCCCAAATTGTGTGAAATTCATTGTTTCATCTTGGGACCATGGTGCTCATGAACTTCCAGTAGTTTTTTCAGCCACAAATTGCGAGCAATGGTCATAATTTACGAAATATGGCCAAAACAGGCCATAACAGGCCGTTTTAGCGTATGTTGAAGGTGTGTAACATAACGTACGTACCAAATCGACCCCAAATTGTGTGAAATTCATTGTTTCATCTTGGGACCATGGTGCTCATGAACTTCCAGTAGTTTTTTTCGCCACAATTTGCGACCAATGGTCATAATTTACGAAATATGGCCAAAACAGGCCATAACAGGCCGTTTTAGCGTATGTTGAAGGTGTGTAACATAACGTACGTACCAAATCGACCCCAAATTGTGTGAAATTCATTGTTTCATCTTGGGACCATGGTGCTCATGAACTTCCAGTAGTTTTTTCAGCCACAAATTGCGACCAATGGTCATAATTTACGAAATATGGCCAAAACAGGCCATAACAGGCCGTTTTAAGCGTATGTTGAAGGTGTGTAACATAACGTACGTACCAAATCGACCCCAAATTGTGTGAAATTCATTGTTTCATCTTGGGACCATGGTGCTCATGAACTTCCAGTAGTTTTTTCGCCACAAATTGCGACCAATGGTCATAATTTACGAAATATGGCCAAAACAGGCCATAACAGGCCGTTTTAGCGTATGTTGAAGGTGTGTAACATAACGTACGTACCAAATCGACCCCAAATTGTGTGAAATTCATTGTTTCATCTTGGGACCATGGTGCTCATGAACTTCCAGTAGTTTTGTTCGCCACAAATTGCGACCAATGGTCATAATTTACGAAATATGGCCAAAACAGGCCATAACAGGCCGTTTTAGCGTATGTTGAAGGTGTGTAACATAACGTACGTACCAAATCGACCCCAAATTGTGTGAAATTCATTGTTTCATCTTGGGACCATGGTGCTCATGAACTTCCAGTAGTTTTGTTCGCCACAATTTGCGACCAATGGTCATAATTTACGAAATATGGCCAAAACAGGCCATAACAGGCCGTTTTAAGCGTATGTTGAAGGTGTGTAACATAACGTACGTACCAAATCGACCCCAAATTGTGTGAAATTCATTGTTTCATCTTGGGACCATGGTGCTCATGAACTTCCAGTAGTTTTGTTCGCCACAAATTGCGACCAATGGTCATAATTTACGAAATATGGCCAAAACAGGCCATAACAGGCCGTTTTAGCGTATGTTGAAGGTGTGTAACATAACGTACGTACCAAATCGACCCCAAATTGTGTGAAATTCATTGTTTCATCTTGGGACCATGGTGCTCATGAACTTCCAGTAGTTTTGTTCGCCACAAATTGCGACCAATGGTCATAATTTACGAAATATGGCCAAAACAGGCCATAACAGGCCGTTTTAACGTATGTTGAAGGTGTGTAACATAACGTACGTACCAAATCGACCCCAAATTGTGTGAAATTCATTGTTTCATCTTGGGACCATGGTGCTCATGAACTTCCAGTAGTTTTTTCAGCCACAATTGCAAGCAATGGTCATAATTTACGAAATATGGCCAAAACAGGCCATAACAGGCCGTTTTAACGTATGTTGAAGGTGTGTAACATAACGTACGTACCAAATCGACCCCAAATTGTGTGAAATTCATTGTTTCATCTTGGGACCATGGTGCTCATGAACTTCCAGTAGTTTTGTTCGCCACAAATTGCGACCAATGGTCATAATTTACGAAATATGGCCAAAACAGGCCATAACAGGCCGTTTTAAGCGTATGTTGAAGGTGTGTAACATAACGTACGTACCAAATCGACCCCAAATTGTGTGAAATTCATTGTTTCATCTTGGGACCATGGTGCTCATGAACTTCCAGTAGTTTTGTTCGCCACAAATTGCGACCAATGGTCATAATTTACGAAATATGGCCAAAACAGGCCATAACAGGCCGTTTTAAGCGTATGTTGAAGGTGTGTAACATAACGTACGTACCAAATCGACCCCAAATTGTGTGAAATTCATTGTTTCATCTTGGGACCATGGTGCTCATGAACTTCCAGTAGTTTTGTTCGCCACAAATTGCGACCAATGGTCATAATTTACGAAATATGGCCAAAACAGGCCATAACAGGCCGTTTTAACGTATGTTGAAGGTGTGTAACATAACGTACGTACCAAATCGACCCCAAATTGTGTGAAATTCATTGTTTCATCTTGGGACCATGGTGCTCATGAACTTCCAGTAGTTTTTTTCGCCACAAATTGCGACCAATGGTCATAATTTACGAAATATGGCCAAAACAGGCCATAACAGGCCGTTTTAGCGTATGTTGAAGGTGTGTAACATAACGTACGTACCAAATCGACCCCAAATTGTGTGAAATTCATTGTTTCATCTTGGGACCATGGTGCTCATGAACTTCCAGTAGTTTTGTTCGCCACAATTTGCGACCAATGGTCATAATTTACGAAATATGGCCAAAACAGGCCATAACAGGCCGTTTTAACGTATGTTGAAGGTGTGTAACATAACGTACGTACCAAATCGACCCCAAATTGTGTGAAATTCATTGTTTCATCTTGGGACCATGGTGCTCATGAACTTCCAGTAGTTTTGTTCGCCACAATTTGCGACCAATGGTCATAATTTACGAAATATGGCCAAAACAGGCCATAACAGGCCGTTTTAACGTATGTTGAAGGTGTGTAACATAACGTACGTACCAAATCGACCCCAAATTGTGTGAAATTCATTGTTTCATCTTGGGACCATGGTGCTCATGAACTTCCAGTAGTTTTGTTCGCCACAAATTGCGACCAATGGTCATAATTTACGAAATATGGCCAAAACAGGCCATAATAGGCCGTTTTAACGTATGTTGAAGGTGTGTAACATAACGTACGTACCAAATCGACCCCAAATTGTGTGAAATTCATTGTTTCATCTTGGGACCATGGTGCTCATGAACTTCCAGTAGTTTTGTTCGCCACAAATTGCGACCAATGGTCATAATTTACGAAATATGGCCAAAACAGGCCATAACAGGCCGTTTTAACGTATGTTGAAGGTGTGTAACATAACGTACGTACCAAATCGACCCCAAATTGTGTGAAATTCATTGTTTCATCTTGGGACCATGGTGCTCATGAACTTCCAGTAGTTTTGTTCGCCACAAATTGCGACCAATGGTCATAATTTACGAAATATGGCCAAAACAGGCCATAACAGGCCGTTTTAACGTATGTTGAAGGTGTGTAACATAACGTACGTACCAAATCGACCCCAAATTGTGTGAAATTCATTGTTTCATCTTGGGACCATGGTGCTCATGAACTTCCAGTAGTTTTGTTCGCCACAATTTGCGACCAATGGTCATAATTTACGAAATATGGCCAAAACAGGCCATAACAGGCCGTTTTAACGTATGTTGAAGGTGTGTAACATAACGTACGTACCAAATCGACCCCAAATTGTGTGAAATTCATTGTTTCATCTTGGGACCATGGTGCTCATGAACTTCCAGTAGTTTTGTTCGCCACAATTTGCGACCAATGGTCATAATTTACGAAATATGGCCAAAACAGGCCATAACAGGCCGTTTTAACGTATGTTGAAGGTGTGTAACATAACGTACGTACCAAATCGACCCCAAATTGTGTGAAATTCATTGTTTCATCTTGGGACCATGGTGCTCATGAACTTCCAGTAGTTTTTTTCGCCACAAATTGCGACCAATGGTCATAATTTACGAAATATGGCCAAAACAGGCCATAACAGGCCGTTTTAACGTATGTTGAAGGTGTGTAACATAACGTACGTACCAAATCGACCCCAAATTGTGTGAAATTCATTGTTTCATCTTGGGACCATGGTGCTCATGAACTTCCAGTAGTTTTGTTCGCCACAATTTGCGACCAATGGTCATAATTTACGAAATATGGCCAAAACAGGCCATAACAGGCCGTTTTAGCGTATGTTGAAGGTGTGTAACATAACGTACGTACCAAATCGACCCCAAATTGTGTGAAATTCATTGTTTCATCTTGGGACCATGGTGCTCATGAACTTCCAGTAGTTTTGTTCGCCACAAATTGCGACCAATGGTCATAATTTACGAAATATGGCCAAAACAGGCCATAACAGGCCGTTTTAAGCGTATGTTGAAGGTGTGTAACATAACGTACGTACCAAATCGACCCCAAATTGTGTGAAATTCATTGTTTCATCTTGGGACCATGGTGCTCATGAACTTCCAGTAGTTTTGTTCGCCACAATTTGCGACCAATGGTCATAATTTACGAAATATGGCCAAAACAGGCCATAACAGGCCGTTTTAACGTATGTTGAAGGTGTGTAACATAACGTACGTACCAAATCGACCCCAAATTGTGTGAAATTCATTGTTTCATCTTGGGACCATGGTGCTCATGAACTTCCAGTAGTTTTGTTCGCCACAATTTGCGACCAATGGTCATAATTTACGAAATATGGCCAAAACAGGCCATAACAGGCCGTTTTAACGTATGTTGAAGGTGTGTAACATAACGTACGTACCAAATCGACCCCAAATTGTGTGAAATTCATTGTTTCATCTTGGGACCATGGTGCTCATGAACTTCCAGTAGTTTTGTTCGCCACAATTTGCGACCAATGGTCATAATTTACGAAATATGGCCAAAACAGGCCATAACAGGCCGTTTTAACGTATGTTGAAGGTGTGTAACATAACGTACGTACCAAATCGACCCCAAATTGTGTGAAATTCATTGTTTCATCTTGGGACCATGGTGCTCATGAACTTCCAGTAGTTTTGTTCGCCACAAATTGCGACCAATGGTCATAATTTACGAAATATGGCCAAAACAGGCCATAACAGGCCGTTTTAGCGTATGTTGAAGGTGTGTAACATAACGTACGTACCAAATCGACCCCAAATTGTGTGAAATTCATTGTTTCATCTTGGGACCATGGTGCTCATGAACTTCCAGTAGTTTTGTTCGCCACAAATTGCGACCAATGGTCATAATTTACGAAATATGGCCAAAACAGGCCATAACAGGCCGTTTTAGCGTATGTTGAAGGTGTGTAACATAACGTACGTACCAAATCGACCCCAAATTGTGTGAAATTCATTGTTTCATCTTGGGACCATGGTGCTCATGAACTTCCAGTAGTTTTGTTCGCCACAATATGCGACCAATGGTCATAATTTACGAAATATGGCCAAAACAGGCCAAAACAGGCCGTTTTAACGTATGTTGAAGGTGTGTAACATAACGTACGTACCAAATCGACCCCAAATTGTGTGAAATTCATTGTTTCATCTTGGGACCATGGTGCTCATGAACTTCCAGTAGTTTTGTTCGCCACAAATTGCGACCAATGGTCATAATTTACGAAATATGGCCAAAACAGGCCATAACAGGCCGTTTTAACGTATGTTGAAGGTGTGTAACATAACGTACGTACCAAATCGACCCCAAATTGTGTGAAATTCATTGTTTCATCTTGGGACCATGGTGCTCATGAACTTCCAGTAGGTTTTTTCCCCACAAATTGCGACCAATGGTCATAATTTACGAAATATGGCCAAAACAGGCCATAACAGGCCGTTTTAACGTATGTTGAAGGTGTGTAACATAACGTACGTACCAAATCGACCCCAAATTGTGTGAAATTCATTGTTTCATCTTGGGACCATGGTGCTCATGAACTTCCAGTAGTTTTGTTCGCCACAATTGCGACCAATGGTCATAATTTACGAAATATGGCCAAAACAGGCCATAACAGGCCGTTTTAGCGTATGTTGAAGGTGTGTAACATAACGTACGTACCAAATCGACCCCAAATTGTGTGAAATTCATTGTTTCATCTTGGGACCATGGTGCTCATGAACTTCCAGTAGTTTTGTTCGCCACAAATTGCGACCAATGGTCATAATTTACGAAATATGGCCAAAACAGGCCATAACAGGCCGTTTTAACGTATGTTGAAGGTGTGTAACATAACGTACGTACCAAATCGACCCCAAATTGTGTGAAATTCATTGTTTCATCTTGGGACCATGGTGCTCATGAACTTCCAGTAGTTTTGTTCGCCACAAATTGCGACCAATGGTCATAATTTACGAAATATGGCCAAAACAGGCCATAACAGGCCGTTTTAACGTATGTTGAAGGTGTGTAACATAACGTACGTACCAAATCGACCCCAAATTGTGTGAAATTCATTGTTTCATCTTGGGACCATGGTGCTCATGAACTTCCAGTAGTTTTGTTCGCCACAATTGCGACCAATGGTCATAATTTACGAAATATGGCCAAAACAGGCCATAACAGGCCGTTTTAACGTATGTTGAAGGTGTGTAACATAACGTACGTACCAAATCGACCCCAAATTGTGTGAAATTCATTGTTTCATCTTGGGACCATGGTGCTCATGAACTTCCAGTAGTTTTGTTCGCCACAAATTGCGACCAATGGTCATAATTTACGAAATATGGCCAAAACAGGCCAAAACAGGCCGTTTTAACGTATGTTGAAGGTGTGTAACATAACGTACGTACCAAATCGACCCCAAATTGTGTGAAATTCATTGTTTCATCTTGGGACCATGGTGCTCATGAACTTCCAGTAGTTTTGTTCGCCACAAATTGCGACCAATGGTCATAATTTACGAAATATGGCCAAAACAGGCCATAACAGGCCGTTTTAACGTATGTTGAAGGTGTGTAACATAACGTACGTACCAAATCGACCCCAAATTGTGTGAAATTCATTGTTTCATCTTGGGACCATGGTGCTCATGAACTTCCAGTAGTTTTGTTCGCCACAAATTGCGACCAATGGTCATAATTTACGAAATATGGCCAAAACAGGCCATAACAGGCCGTTTTAACGTATGTTGAAGGTGTGTAACATAACGTACGTACCAAATCGACCCCAAATTGTGTGAAATTCATTGTTTCATCTTGGGACCATGGTGCTCATGAACTTCCAGTAGTTTTGTTCGCCACAAATTGCGACCAATGGTCATAATTTACGAAATATGGCCAAAACAGGCCATAACAGGCCGTTTTAGCGTATGTTGAAGGTGTGTAACATAACGTACGTACCAAATCGACCCCAAATTGTGTGAAATTCATTGTTTCATCTTGGGACCATGGTGCTCATGAACTTCCAGTAGTTTTGTTCGCCACAAATTGCGACCAATGGTCATAATTTACGAAATATGGCCAAAACAGGCCATAACAGGCCGTTTTAACGTATGTTGAAGGTGTGTAACATAACGTACGTACCAAATCGACCCCAAATTGTGTGAAATTCATTGTTTCATCTTGGGACCATGGTGCTCATGAACTTCCAGTAGTTTTTTTTGCCACAAATTGTGACCAATGGTCATAATTTACGAAATATGGCCAAAACAGGCCATAACAGGCCGTTTTAGCGTATGTTGAAGGTGTGTAACATAACGTACGTACCAAATCGACCCCAAATTGTGTGAAATTCATTGTTTCATCTTGGGACCATGGTGCTGATGAACTTCCAGTAGTTTTGTTCGCCACAATTTGCGACCAATGGTCATAATTTACGAAATATGGCCAAAACAGGCCAAAACAGGCCGTTTTAACGTATGTTGAAGGTGTGTAACATAACGTACGTACCAAATCGACCCCAAATTGTGTGAAATTCATTGTTTCATCTTGGGACCATGGTGCTCATGAACTTCCAGTAGTTTTGTTCGCCACAAATTGCGACCAATGGTCATAATTTACGAAATATGGCCAAAACAGGCCATAACAGGCCGTTTTAGCGTATGTTGAAGGTGTGTAACATAACGTACGTACCAAATCGACCCCAAATTGTGTGAAATTCATTGTTTCATCTTGGGACCATGGTGCTCATGAACTTCCAGTAGTTTTGTTCGCCACAAATTGCGACCAATGGTCATAATTTACGAAATATGGCCAAAACAGGCCATAACAGGCCGTTTTAGCGTATGTTGAAGGTGTGTAACATAACGTACGTACCAAATCGACCCCAAATTGTGTGAAATTCATTGTTTCATCTTGGGACCATGGTGCTCATGAACTTCCAGTAGTTTTGTTCGCCACAAATTGCGACCAATGGTCATAATTTACGAAATATGGCCAAAACAGGCCATAACAGGCCGTTTTAGCGTATGTTGAAGGTGTGTAACATAACGTACGTACCAAATCGACCCCAAATTGTGTGAAATTCATTGTTTCATCTTGGGACCATGGTGCTCATGAACTTCCAGTAGTTTTGTTCGCCAGAATTGCGACCAATGGTCATAATTTACGAAATATGGCCAAAACAGGCCATAACAGGCCGTTTTAACGTATGTTGAAGGTGTGTAACATAACGTACGTACCAAATCGACCCCAAATTGTGTGAAATTCATTGTTTCATCTTGGGACCATGGTGCTCATGAACTTCCAGTAGTTTTGTTCGCCACAAATTGCGACCAATGGTCATAATTTACGAAATATGGCCAAAACAGGCCAAAACAGGCCGTTTTAACGTATGTTGAAGGTGTGTAACATAACGTACGTACCAAATCGACCCCAAATTGTGTGAAATTCATTGTTTCATCTTGGGACCATGGTGCTCATGAACTTCCAGTAGTTTGGTTCGCCAGAAATTGCGACCAATGGTCATAATTTACGAAATATGGCCAAAACAGGCCAAAACAGGCCGTTTTAACGTATGTTGAAGGTGTGTAACATAACGTACGTACCAAATCGACCCCAAATTGTGTGAAATTCATTGTTTCATCTTGGGACCATGGTGCTCATGAACTT
This sequence comes from Turritopsis rubra, assembly GCA_039566895.2. Lineage (NCBI taxonomy): Eukaryota > Metazoa > Cnidaria > Hydrozoa > Anthoathecata > Oceaniidae > Turritopsis > Turritopsis rubra. The sequence continues at coordinate 16,241 of JAVEOA010000026.1, read as the reverse complement.
CCAGTAGTTTTGTTCGCCACAAATTGCGACCAATGGTCATAATTTACGAAATATGGCCAAAACAGGCCATAACAGGCCGTTTTAACGTATGTTGAAGGTGTGTAACATAACGTACGTACCAAATCGACCCCAAATTGTGTGAAATTCATTGTTTCATCTTGGGACCATGGTGCTCATGAACTTCCAGTAGTTTTGTTCGCCACAAATTGCGACCAATGGTCATAATTTACGAAATATGGCCAAAACAGGCCAAAACAGGCCGTTTTAACGTATGTTGAAGGTGTGTAACATAACGTACGTACCAAATCGACCCCAAATTGTGTGAAATTCATTGTTTCATCTTGGGACCATGGTGCTCATGAACTTCCAGTAGTTTTGTTCGCCACAAATTGCGACCAATGGTCATAATTTACGAAATATGGCCAAAACAGGCCATAACAGGCCGTTTTAACGTATGTTGAAGGTGTGTAACATAACGTACGTACCAAATCGACCCCAAATTGTGTGAAATTCATTGTTTCATCTTGGGACCATGGTGCTCATGAACTTCCAGTAGTTTTGTTCGCCACAAATTGCGACCAATGGTCATAATTTACGAAATATGGCCAAAACAGGCCATAACAGGCCGTTTTAACGTATGTTGAAGGTGTGTAACATAACGTACGTACCAAATCGACCCCAAATTGTGTGAAATTCATTGTTTCATCTTGGGACCATGGTGCTCATGAACTTCCAGTAGTTTTGTTCGCCACAAATTGCGACCAATGGTCATAATTTACGAAATATGGCCAAAACAGGCCATAACAGGCCGTTTTAGCGTATGTTGAAGGTGTGTAACATAACGTACGTACCAAATCGACCCCAAATTGTGTGAAATTCATTGTTTCATCTTGGGACCATGGTGCTCATGAACTTCCAGTAGTTTTGTTCGCCACAAATTGCGACCAATGGTCATAATTTACGAAATATGGCCAAAACAGGCCATAACAGGCCGTTTTAACGTATGTTGAAGGTGTGTAACATAACGTACGTACCAAATCGACCCCAAATTGTGTGAAATTCATTGTTTCATCTTGGGACCATGGTGCTCATGAACTTCCAGTAGTTTTGTTCGCCACAATTGCGACCAATGGTCATAATTTACGAAATATGGCCAAAACAGGCCAAAACAGGCCGTTTTAACGTATGTTGAAGGTGTGTAACATAACGTACGTACCAAATCGACCCCAAATTGTGTGAAATTCATTGTTTCATCTTGGGACCATGGTGCTCATGAACTTCCAGTAGTTTTGTTCGCCACAAATTGCGACCAATGGTCATAATTTACGAAATATGGCCAAAACAGGCCAAAACAGGCCGTTTTAACGTATGTTGAAGGTGTGTAACATAACGTACGTACCAAATCGACCCCAAATTGTGTGAAATTCATTGTTTCATCTTGGGACCATGGTGCTCATGAACTTCCAGTAGTTTTGTTCGCCAGAAATTGCGACCAATGGTCATAATTTACGAAATATGGCCAAAACAGGCCATAACAGGCCGTTTTAGCGTATGTTGAAGGTGTGTAACATAACGTACGTACCAAATCGACCCCAAATTGTGTGAAATTCATTGTTTCATCTTGGGACCATGGTGCTCATGAACTTCCAGTAGTTTTGTTCGCCACAATTGCAGACCAATGGTCATAATTTACGAAATATGGCCAAAACAGGCCAAAACAGGCCGTTTTAACGTATGTTGAAGGTGTGTAACATAACGTACGTACCAAATCGACCCCAAATTGTGTGAAATTCATTGTTTCATCTTGGGACCATGGTGCTCATGAACTTCCAGTAGTTTGGTTCGCCAGAAATTGCGACCAATGGTCATAATTTACGAAATATGGCCAAAACAGGCCAAAACAGGCCGTTTTAGCGTATGTTGAAGGTGTGTAACATAACGTACGTACCAAATCGACCCCAAATTGTGTGAAATTCATTGTTTCATCTTGGGACCATGGTGCTCATGAACTTCCAGTAGTTTGGTTCGCCAGAAATTGCGACCAATGGTCATAATTTACGAAATATGGCCAAAACAGGCCATAACAGGCCGTTTTAACGTATGTTGAAGGTGTGTAACATAACGTACGTACCAAATCGACCCCAAATTGTGTGAAATTCATTGTTTCATCTTGGGACCATGGTGCTCATGAACTTCCAGTAGTTTTGTTCGCCAGAATTGCGACCAATGGTCATAATTTACGAAATATGGCCAAAACAGGCCAAAACAGGCCGTTTTAACGTATGTTGAAGGTGTGTAACATAACGTACGTACCAAATCGACCCCAAATTGTGTGAAATTCATTGTTTCATCTTGGGACCATGGTGCTCATGAACTTCCAGTAGTTTTGTTCGCCACAAATTGCAGACCAATGGTCATAATTTACGAAATATGGCCAAAACAGGCCAAAACAGGCCGTTTTAACGTATGTTGAAGGTGTGTAACATAACGTACGTACCAAATCGACCCCAAATTGTGTGAAATTCATTGTTTCATCTTGGGACCATGGTGCTCATGAACTTCCAGTAGTTTTGTTCGCCAGAATTGCGACCAATGGTCATAATTTACGAAATATGGCCAAAACAGGCCATAACAGGCCGTTTTAACGTATGTTGAAGGTGTGTAACATAACGTACGTACCAAATCGACCCCAAATTGTGTGAAATTCATTGTTTCATCTTGGGACCATGGTGCTCATGAACTTCCAGTAGTTTTGTTCGCCACAATTGCGACCAATGGTCATAATTTACGAAATATGGCCAAAACAGGCCATAACAGGCCGTTTTAACGTATGTTGAAGGTGTGTAACATAACGTACGTACCAAATCGACCCCAAATTGTGTGAAATTCATTGTTTCATCTTGGGACCATGGTGCTCATGAACTTCCAGTAGTTTTGTTCGCCACAAATTGCGACCAATGGTCATAATTTACGAAATATGGCCAAAACAGGCCAAAACAGGCCGTTTTAACGTATGTTGAAGGTGTGTAACATAACGTACGTACCAAATCGACCCCAAATTGTGTGAAATTCATTGTTTCATCTTGGGACCATGGTGCTCATGAACTTCCAGTAGTTTTGTTCGCCAGAATTGCGACCAATGGTCATAATTTACGAAATATGGCCAAAACAGGCCAAAACAGGCCGTTTTAACGTATGTTGAAGGTGTGTAACATAACGTACGTACCAAATCGACCCCAAATTGTGTGAAATTCATTGTTTCATCTTGGGACCATGGTGCTCATGAACTTCCAGTAGTTTTGTTCGCCACAAATTGCGACCAATGGTCATAATTTACGAAATATGGCCAAAACAGGCCAAAACAGGCCGTTTTAACGTATGTTGAAGGTGTGTAACATAACGTACGTACCAAATCGACCCCAAATTGTGTGAAATTCATTGTTTCATCTTGGGACCATGGTGCTCATGAACTTCCAGTAGTTTAGTTCGCCACAATATGCAACCAATGGTCATAATTTACGAAATATGGCCAAAACAGGCCAAAACAGGCCGTTTTAACGTATGTTGAAGGTGTGTAACATAACGTACGTACCAAATCGACCCCAAATTGTGTGAAATTCATTGTTTCATCTTGGGACCATGGTGCTCATGAACTTCCAGTAGTTTTGTTCGCCACAAATTGCAGACCAATGGTCATAATTTACGAAATATGGCCAAAACAGGCCATAACAGGCCGTTTTAACGTATGTTGAAGGTGTGTAACATAACGTACGTACCAAATCGACCCCAAATTGTGTGAAATTCATTGTTTCATCTTGGGACCATGGTGCTCATGAACTTCCAGTAGTTTTGTTCGCCACAAATTGCGACCAATGGTCATAATTTACGAAATATGGCCAAAACAGGCCAAAACAGGCCGTTTTAACGTATGTTGAAGGTGTGTAACATAACGTACGTACCAAATCGACCCCAAATTGTGTGAAATTCATTGTTTCATCTTGGGACCATGGTGCTCATGAACTTCCAGTAGTTTTGTTCGCCACAAATTGCGACCAATGGTCATAATTTACGAAATATGGCCAAAACAGGCCATAACAGGCCGTTTTAACGTATGTTGAAGGTGTGTAACATAACGTACGTACCAAATCGACCCCAAATTGTGTGAAATTCATTGTTTCATCTTGGGACCATGGTGCTCATGAACTTCCAGTAGTTTTGTTCGCCACAAATTGCGACCAATGGTCATAATTTACGAAATATGGCCAAAACAGGCCAAAACAGGCCGTTTTAGCGTATGTTGAAGGTGTGTAACATAACGTACGTACCAAATCGACCCCAAATTGTGTGAAATTCATTGTTTCATCTTGGGACCATGGTGCTCATGAACTTCCAGTAGTTTTGTTCGCCACAACTTGCAGACCAATGGTCATAATTTACGAAATATGGCCAAAACAGGCCATAACAGGCCGTTTTAACGTATGTTGAAGGTGTGTAACATAACGTACGTACCAAATCGACCCCAAATTGTGTGAAATTCATTGTTTCATCTTGGGACCATGGTGCTCATGAACTTCCAGTAGTTTTTTCAGCCACAACTTGCGACCAATGGTCATAATTTACGAAATATGGCCAAAACAGGCCAAAACAGGCCGTTTTAGCGTATGTTGAAGGTGTGTAACATAACGTACGTACCAAATCGACCCCAAATTGTGTGAAATTCATTGTTTCATCTTGGGACCATGGTGCTCATGAACTTCCAGTAGTTTTTTTCCCCACAAATTGCGACCAATGGTCATAATTTACGAAATATGGCCAAAACAGGCCAAAACAGGCCGTTTTAGCGTATGTTGAAGGTGTGTAACATAACGTACGTACCAAATCGACCCCAAATTGTGTGAAATTCATTGTTTCATCTTGGGACCATGGTGCTCATGAACTTCCAGTAGGTTTTTTCCCCACAAATTGCGACCAATGGTCATAATTTACGAAATATGGCCAAAACAGGCCAAAACAGGCCGTTTTAACGTATGTTGAAGGTGTGTAACATAACGTACGTACCAAATCGACCCCAAATTGTGTGAAATTCATTGTTTCATCTTGGGACCATGGTGCTCATGAACTTCCAGTAGTTTTGTTCGCCACAAATTGCGACCAATGGTCATAATTTACGAAATATGGCCAAAACAGGCCATAACAGGCCGTTTTAACGTATGTTGAAGGTGTGTAACATAACGTACGTACCAAATCGACCCCAAATTGTGTGAAATTCATTGTTTCATCTTGGGACCATGGTGCTCATGAACTTCCAGTAGTTTTGTTCGCCACAAATTGCGACCAATGGTCATAATTTACGAAATATGGCCAAAACAGGCCATAACAGGCCGTTTTAACGTATGTTGAAGGTGTGTAACATAACGTACGTACCAAATCGACCCCAAATTGTGTGAAATTCATTGTTTCATCTTGGGACCATGGTGCTCATGAACTTCCAGTAGTTTTGTTCGCCACAAATTGCGACCAATGGTCATAATTTACGAAATATGGCCAAAACAGGCCATAACAGGCCGTTTTAACGTATGTTGAAGGTGTGTAACATAACGTACGTACCAAATCGACCCCAAATTGTGTGAAATTCATTGTTTCATCTTGGGACCATGGTGCTCATGAACTTCCAGTAGTTTTGTTCGCCACAAATTGCGACCAATGGTCATAATTTACGAAATATGGCCAAAACAGGCCAAAACAGGCCGTTTTAACGTATGTTGAAGGTGTGTAACATAACGTACGTACCAAATCGACCCCAAATTGTGTGAAATTCATTGTTTCATCTTGGGACCATGGTGCTCATGAACTTCCAGTAGTTTTGTTCGCCACAAATTGCGACCAATGGTCATAATTTACGAAATATGGCCAAAACAGGCCATAACAGGCCGTTTTAACGTATGTTGAAGGTGTGTAACATAACGTACGTACCAAATCGACCCCAAATTGTGTGAAATTCATTGTTTCATCTTGGGACCATGGTGCTCATGAACTTCCAGTAGTTTTGTTCGCCACAAATTGCGACCAATGGTCATAATTTACGAAATATGGCCAAAACAGGCCATAACAGGCCGTTTTAACGTATGTTGAAGGTGTGTAACATAACGTACGTACCAAATCGACCCCAAATTGTGTGAAATTCATTGTTTCATCTTGGGACCATGGTGCTCATGAACTTCCAGTAGTTTTGTTCGCCAGAAATTGCGACCAATGGTCATAATTTACGAAATATGGCCAAAACAGGCCATAACAGGCCGTTTTAACGTATGTTGAAGGTGTGTAACATAACGTACGTACCAAATCGACCCCAAATTGTGTGAAATTCATTGTTTCATCTTGGGACCATGGTGCTCATGAACTTCCAGTAGTTTTGTTCGCCACAAATTGCGACCAATGGTCATAATTTACGAAATATGGCCAAAACAGGCCAAAACAGGCCGTTTTAACGTATGTTGAAGGTGTGTAACATAACGTACGTACCAAATCGACCCCAAATTGTGTGAAATTCATTGTTTCATCTTGGGACCATGGTGCTCATGAACTTCCAGTAGTTTTGTTCGCCACAAATTGCGACCAATGGTCATAATTTACGAAATATGGCCAAAACAGGCCATAACAGGCCGTTTTAACGTATGTTGAAGGTGTGTAACATAACGTACGTACCAAATCGACCCCAAATTGTGTGAAATTCATTGTTTCATCTTGGGACCATGGTGCTCATGAACTTCCAGTAGTTTTGTTCGCCACAATTTGCGACCAATGGTCATAATTTACGAAATATGGCCAAAACAGGCCATAACAGGCCGTTTTAACGTATGTTGAAGGTGTGTAACATAACGTACGTACCAAATCGACCCCAAATTGTGTGAAATTCATTGTTTCATCTTGGGACCATGGTGCTCATGAACTTCCAGTAGTTTTGTTCGCCACAAATTGCGACCAATGGTCATAATTTACGAAATATGGCCAAAACAGGCCAAAACAGGCCGTTTTAACGTATGTTGAAGGTGTGTAACATAACGTACGTACCAAATCGACCCCAAATTGTGTGAAATTCATTGTTTCATCTTGGGACCATGGTGCTCATGAACTTCCAGTAGTTTTGTTCGCCACAAATTGCGACCAATGGTCATAATTTACGAAATATGGCCAAAACAGGCCAAAACAGGCCGTTTTAACGTATGTTGAAGGTGTGTAACATAACGTACGTACCAAATCGACCCCAAATTGTGTGAAATTCATTGTTTCATCTTGGGACCATGGTGCTCATGAACTTCCAGTAGTTTTGTTCGCCACAATTGCGACCAATGGTCATAATTTACGAAATATGGCCAAAACAGGCCATAATAGGCCGTTTTAACGTATGTTGAAGGTGTGTAACATAACGTACGTACCAAATCGACCCCAAATTGTGTGAAATTCATTGTTTCATCTTGGGACCATGGTGCTCATGAACTTCCAGTAGTTTTGTTCGCCACAAATTGCGACCAATGGTCATAATTTACGAAATATGGCCAAAACAGGCCAAAACAGGCCGTTTTAACGTATGTTGAAGGTGTGTAACATAACGTACGTACCAAATCGACCCCAAATTGTGTGAAATTCATTGTTTCATCTTGGGACCATGGTGCTCATGAACTTTCAATAGTTTTGTTCGCCACGAATTGCAGACCAATGGTCATAATTTACGAAATATGGCCAAAACAGGCCATAACAGGCCGTTTTAACGTATGTTGAAGGTGTGTAACATAACGTACGTACCAAATCGACCCCAAATTGTGTGAAATTCATTGTTTCATCTTGGGACCATGGTGCTCATGAACTTCCAGTAGTTTTGTTCGCCACAAATTGCGACCAATGGTCATAATTTACGAAATATGGCCAAAACAGGCCAAAACAGGCCGTTTTAACGTATGTTGAAGGTGTGTAACATAACGTACGTACCAAATCGACCCCAAATTGTGTGAAATTCATTGTTTCATCTTGGGACCATGGTGCTCATGAACTTCCAGTAGTTTTGTTCGCCAGAAATTGCGACCAATGGTCATAATTTACGAAATATGGCCAAAACAGGCCATAAACAGGCCGTTTTAACGTATGTTGAAGGTGTGTAACATAACGTACGTACCAAATCGACCCCAAATTGTGTGAAATTCATTGTTTCATCTTGGGACCATGGTGCTCATGAACTTCCAGTAGTTTTGTTCGCCACAAATTGCGACCAATGGTCATAATTTACGAAATATGGCCAAAACAGGCCATAACAGGCCGTTTTAGCGTATGTTGAAGGTGTGTAACATAACGTACGTACCAAATCGACCCCAAATTGTGTGAAATTCATTGTTTCATCTTGGGACCATGGTGCTCATGAACTTCCAGTAGTTTGGTTCGCCAGAAATTGCGACCAATGGTCATAATTTACGAAATATGGCCAAAACAGGCCATAACAGGCCGTTTTAACGTATGTTGAAGGTGTGTAACATAACGTACGTACCAAATCGACCCCAAATTGTGTGAAATTCATTGTTTCATCTTGGGACCATGGTGCTCATGAACTTCCAGTAGTTTTGTTCGCCACAAATTGCGACCAATGGTCATAATTTACGAAATATGGCCAAAACAGGCCATAACAGGCCGTTTTAACGTATGTTGAAGGTGTGTAACATAACGTACGTACCAAATCGACCCCAAATTGTGTGAAATTCATTGTTTCATCTTGGGACCATGGTGCTCATGAACTTCCAGTAGTTTTGTTCGCCACAAATTGCGACCAATGGTCATAATTTACGAAATATGGCCAAAACAGGCCAAAACAGGCCGTTTTAACGTATGTTGAAGGTGTGTAACATAACGTACGTACCAAATCGACCCCAAATTGTGTGAAATTCATTGTTTCATCTTGGGACCATGGTGCTCATGAACTTCCAGTAGTTTTGTTCGCCACAAATTGCGACCAATGGTCATAATTTACGAAATATGGCCAAAACAGGCCATAACAGGCCGTTTTAACGTATGTTGAAGGTGTGTAACATAACGTACGTACCAAATCGACCCCAAATTGTGTGAAATTCATTGTTTCATCTTGGGACCATGGTGCTCATGAACTTCCAGTAGTTTTGTTCGCCACAAATTGCGACCAATGGTCATAATTTACGAAATATGGCCAAAACAGGCCAAAACAGGCCGTTTTAACGTATGTTGAAGGTGTGTAACATAACGTACGTACCAAATCGACCCCAAATTGTGTGAAATTCATTGTTTCATCTTGGGACCATGGTGCTCATGAACTTCCAGTAGTTTTGTTCGCCACAAATTGCGACCAATGGTCATAATTTACGAAATATGGCCAAAACAGGCCATAACAGGCCGTTTTAACGTATGTTGAAGGTGTGTAACATAACGTACGTACCAAATCGACCCCAAATTGTGTGAAATTCATTGTTTCATCTTGGGACCATGGTGCTCATGAACTTCCAGTAGTTTTGTTCGCCACAAATTGCGACCAATGGTCATAATTTACGAAATATGGCCAAAACAGGCCATAACAGGCCGTTTTAACGTATGTTGAAGGTGTGTAACATAACGTACGTACCAAATCGACCCCAAATTGTGTGAAATTCATTGTTTCATCTTGGGACCATGGTGCTCATGAACTTCCAGTAGTTTTGTTCGCCCAGAATTGCGACCAATGGTCATAATTTACGAAATATGGCCAAAACAGGCCATAACAGGCCGTTTTAACGTATGTTGAAGGTGTGTAACATAACGTACGTACCAAATCGACCCCAAATTGTGTGAAATTCATTGTTTCATCTTGGGACCATGGTGCTCATGAACTTCCAGTAGTTTTGTTCGCCACAAATTGCGACCAATGGTCATAATTTACGAAATATGGCCAAAACAGGCCAAAACAGGCCGTTTTAACGTATGTTGAAGGTGTGTAACATAACGTACGTACCAAATCGACCCCAAATTGTGTGAAATTCATTGTTTCATCTTGGGACCATGGTGCTCATGAACTTCCAGTAGTTTTGTTCGCCACAAATTGCGACCAATGGTCATAATTTACGAAATATGGCCAAAACAGGCCATAACAGGCCGTTTTAACGTATGTTGAAGGTGTGTAACATAACGTACGTACCAAATCGACCCCAAATTGTGTGAAATTCATTGTTTCATCTTGGGACCATGGTGCTCATGAACTTCCAGTAGTTTTGTTCGCCACAAATTGCGACCAATGGTCATAATTTACGAAATATGGCCAAAACAGGCCATAACAGGCCGTTTTAACGTATGTTGAAGGTGTGTAACATAACGTACGTACCAAATCGACCCCAAATTGTGTGAAATTCATTGTTTCATCTTGGGACCATGGTGCTCATGAACTTCCAGTAGTTTTGTTCGCCACAAATTGCGACCAATGGTCATAATTTACGAAATATGGCCAAAACAGGCCATAACAGGCCGTTTTAACGTATGTTGAAGGTGTGTAACATAACGTACGTACCAAATCGACCCCAAATTGTGTGAAATTCATTGTTTCATCTTGGGACCATGGTGCTCATGAACTTCCAGTAGTTTTGTTCGCCACAATTTGCGACCAATGGTCATAATTTACGAAATATGGCCAAAACAGGCCAAAACAGGCCGTTTTAACGTATGTTGAAGGTGTGTAACATAACGTACGTACCAAATCGACCCCAAATTGTGTGAAATTCATTGTTTCATCTTGGGACCATGGTGCTCATGAACTTCCAGTAGTTTTGTTCGCCACAAATTGCGACCAATGGTCATAATTTACGAAATATGGCCAAAACAGGCCAAAACAGGCCGTTTTAACGTATGTTGAAGGTGTGTAACATAACGTACGTACCAAATCGACCCCAAATTGTGTGAAATTCATTGTTTCATCTTGGGACCATGGTGCTCATGAACTTCCAGTAGTTTTGTTCGCCACAAATTGCGACCAATGGTCATAATTTACGAAATATGGCCAAAACAGGCCAAAACAGGCCGTTTTAACGTATGTTGAAGGTGTGTAACATAACGTACGTACCAAATCGACCCCAAATTGTGTGAAATTCATTGTTTCATCTTGGGACCATGGTGCTCATGAACTTCCAGTAGTTTTGTTCGCCACAAATTGCGACCAATGGTCATAATTTACGAAATATGGCCAAAACAGGCCATAACAGGCCGTTTTAACGTATGTTGAAGGTGTGTAACATAACGTACGTACCAAATCGACCCCAAATTGTGTGAAATTCATTGTTTCATCTTGGGACCATGGTGCTCATGAACTTCCAGTAGTTTTGTTCGCCACAAATTGCGACCAATGGTCATAATTTACGAAATATGGCCAAAACAGGCCAAAACAGGCCGTTTTAACGTATGTTGAAGGTGTGTAACATAACGTACGTACCAAATCGACCCCAAATTGTGTGAAATTCATTGTTTCATCTTGGGACCATGGTGCTCATGAACTTCCAGTAGTTTTGTTCGCCACAAATTGCAACCAATGGTCATAATTTACGAAATATGGCCAAAACAGGCCATAACAGGCCGTTTTAACGTATGTTGAAGGTGTGTAACATAACGTACGTACCAAATCGACCCCAAATTGTGTGAAATTCATTGTTTCATCTTGGGACCATGGTGCTCATGAACTTCCAGTAGTTTTGTTCGCCACAAATTGCGACCAATGGTCATAATTTACGAAATATGGCCAAAACAGGCCATAACAGGCCGTTTTAACGTATGTTGAAGGTGTGTAACATAACGTACGTACCAAATCGACCCCAAATTGTGTGAAATTCATTGTTTCATCTTGGGACCATGGTGCTCATGAACTTCCAGTAGTTTTGTTCGCCACAAATTGCGACCAATGGTCATAATTTACGAAATATGGCCAAAACAGGCCAAAACAGGCCGTTTTAGCGTATGTTGAAGGTGTGTAACATAACGTACGTACCAAATCGACCCCAAATTGTGTGAAATTCATTGTTTCATCTTGGGACCATGGTGCTCATGAACTTCCAGTAGTTTTGTTCGCCACAAATTGCGACCAATGGTCATAATTTACGAAATATGGCCAAAACAGGCCAAAACAGGCCGTTTTAACGTATGTTGAAGGTGTGTAACATAACGTACGTACCAAATCGACCCCAAATTGTGTGAAATTCATTGTTTCATCTTGGGACCATGGTGCTCATGAACTTCCAGTAGTTTTGTTCGCCACAATTGCGACCAATGGTCATAATTTACGAAATATGGCCAAAACAGGCCATAACAGGCCGTTTTAGCGTATGTTGAAGGTGTGTAACATAACGTACGTACCAAATCGACCCCAAATTGTGTGAAATTCATTGTTTCATCTTGGGACCATGGTGCTCATGAACTTCCAGTAGTTTTGTTCGCCACAAATTGCGACCAATGGTCATAATTTACGAAATATGGCCAAAACAGGCCATAACAGGCCGTTTTAACGTATGTTGAAGGTGTGTAACATAACGTACGTACCAAATCGACCCCAAATTGTGTGAAATTCATTGTTTCATCTTGGGACCATGGTGCTCATGAACTTCCAGTAGTTTTGTTCGCCAGAATTTGCGACCAATGGTCATAATTTACGAAATATGGCCAAAACAGGCCATAATAGGCCGTTTTAACGTATGTTGAAGGTGTGTAACATAACGTACGTACCAAATCGACCCCAAATTGTGTGAAATTCATTGTTTCATCTTGGGACCATGGTGCTCATGAACTTCCAGTAGTTTTGTTCGCCAGAAATTGCGACCAATGGTCATAATTTACGAAATATGGCCAAAACAGGCCATAACAGGCCGTTTTAACGTATGTTGAAGGTGTGTAACATAACGTACGTACCAAATCGACCCCAAATTGTGTGAAATTCATTGTTTCATCTTGGGACCATGGTGCTCATGAACTTCCAGTAGTTTTGTTCGCCACAAATTGCGACCAATGGTCATAATTTACGAAATATGGCCAAAACAGGCCATAACAGGCCGTTTTAACGTATGTTGAAGGTGTGTAACATAACGTACGTACCAAATCGACCCCAAATTGTGTGAAATTCATTGTTTCATCTTGGGACCATGGTGCTCATGAACTTCCAGTAGTTTTGTTCGCCACAATTGCGACCAATGGTCATAATTTACGAAATATGGCCAAAACAGGCCAAAACAGGCCGTTTTAGCGTATGTTGAAGGTGTGTAACATAACGTACGTACCAAATCGACCCCAAATTGTGTGAAATTCATTGTTTCATCTTGGGACCATGGTGCTCATGAACTTTCCAGTAGTTTTTTCAGCCACAACTTGCAGACCAATGGTCATAATTTACGAAATATGGCCAAAACAGGCCATAACAGGCCGTTTTAGCGTATGTTGAAGGTGTGTAACATAACGTACGTACCAAATCGACCCCAAATTGTGTGAAATTCATTGTTTCATCTTGGGACCATGGTGCTCATGAACTTCCAGTAGTTTTGTTCGCCAGAAATTGCGACCAATGGTCATAATTTACGAAATATGGCCAAAACAGGCCAAAACAGGCCGTTTTAGCGTATGTTGAAGGTGTGTAACATAACGTACGTACCAAATCGACCCCAAATTGTGTGAAATTCATTGTTTCATCTTGGGACCATGGTGCTCATGAACTTCCAGTAGTTTTGTTCGCCACAAATTGCGACCAATGGTCATAATTTACGAAATATGGCCAAAACAGGCCATAACAGGCCGTTTTAACGTATGTTGAAGGTGTGTAACATAACGTACGTACCAAATCGACCCCAAATTGTGTGAAATTCATTGTTTCATCTTGGGACCATGGTGCTCATGAACTTCCAGTAGTTTTTTTCGCCACAATTTGCGACCAATGGTCATAATTTACGAAATATGGCCAAAACAGGCCATAACAGGCCGTTTTAACGTATGTTGAAGGTGTGTAACATAACGTACGTACCAAATCGACCCCAAATTGTGTGAAATTCATTGTTTCATCTTGGGACCATGGTGCTCATGAACTTCCAGTAGTTTTGTTCGCCACAAATTGCGACCAATGGTCATAATTTACGAAATATGGCCAAAACAGGCCATAACAGGCCGTTTTAACGTATGTTGAAGGTGTGTAACATAACGTACGTACCAAATCGACCCCAAATTGTGTGAAATTCATTGTTTCATCTTGGGACCATGGTGCTCATGAACTTCCAGTAGTTTTGTTCGCCACAAATTGCGACCAATGGTCATAATTTACGAAATATGGCCAAAACAGGCCAAAACAGGCCGTTTTAACGTATGTTGAAGGTGTGTAACATAACGTACGTACCAAATCGACCCCAAATTGTGTGAAATTCATTGTTTCATCTTGGGACCATGGTGCTCATGAACTTCCAGTAGTTTTGTTCGCCACAAATTGCGACCAATGGTCATAATTTACGAAATATGGCCAAAACAGGCCATAACAGGCCGTTTTAACGTATGTTGAAGGTGTGTAACATAACGTACGTACCAAATCGACCCCAAATTGTGTGAAATTCATTGTTTCATCTTGGGACCATGGTGCTCATGAACTTCCAGTAGTTTTGTTCGCCACAAATTGCGACCAATGGTCATAATTTACGAAATATGGCCAAAACAGGCCATAACAGGCCGTTTTAACGTATGTTGAAGGTGTGTAACATAACGTACGTACCAAATCGACCCCAAATTGTGTGAAATTCATTGTTTCATCTTGGGACCATGGTGCTCATGAACTTCCAGTAGTTTTGTTCGCCACAAATTGCGACCAATGGTCATAATTTACGAAATATGGCCAAAACAGGCCAAAACAGGCCGTTTTAACGTATGTTGAAGGTGTGTAACATAACGTACGTACCAAATCGACCCCAAATTGTGTGAAATTCATTGTTTCATCTTGGGACCATGGTGCTCATGAACTTCCAGTAGTTTTGTTCGCCACAAATTGCGACCAATGGTCATAATTTACGAAATATGGCCAAAACAGGCCAAAACAGGCCGTTTTAACGTATGTTGAAGGTGTGTAACATAACGTACGTACCAAATCGACCCCAAATTGTGTGAAATTCATTGTTTCATCTTGGGACCATGGTGCTCATGAACTTCCAGTAGTTTTGTTCGCCACAAATTGCGACCAATGGTCATAATTTACGAAATATGGCCAAAACAGGCCATAATAGGCCGTTTTAACGTATGTTGAAGGTGTGTAACATAACGTACGTACCAAATCGACCCCAAATTGTGTGAAATTCATTGTTTCATCTTGGGACCATGGTGCTCGTGAACTTCCAATAGTTTTGTTCGCCAGAATTTGCAACCAATGGTCATATTTTACGAAATATGGCCAAAACAGGCCATAATAGGCCGTTTTAACGTATGTTGAAGGTGTGTAACATAACGTACGTACCAAATCGACCCCAAATTGTGTGAAATTCATTGTTTCATCTTGGGACCATGGTGCTCATGAACTTCCAGTAGTTTTGTTCGCCACAAATTGCGACCAATGGTCATAATTTACGAAATATGGCCAAAACAGGCCATAACAGGCCGTTTTAACGTATGTTGAAGGTGTGTAACATAACGTACGTACCAAATCGACCCCAAATTGTGTGAAATTCATTGTTTCATCTTGGGACCATGGTGCTCGTGAACTTCCAATAGTTTTGTTCGCCAAAATTTGCAACCAATGGTCATATTTTACGAAATATGGCCAAAACAGGCCATAATAGGCCGTTTTAACGTATGTTGAAGGTGTGTAACATAACGTACGTACCAAATCGACCCCAAATTGTGTGAAATTCATTGTTTCATCTTGGGACCATGGTGCGTGAACTTCCATAGTTTTGTTCGCCACAATTTGCAACAATGGTCAATTTTACGAAATATGGCCAAAACAGGCCATAATAGGCCGTTTTACGTATGTTGAAGGTGTGTAACATAACGTACGTACCAAATCGACCCAAATTGTGTGAAATTCATTGTTTCATCTTGGGACCATGGTGCTCTAAACTTCCAGTAGTTTTGTTCGCCAGAATTTGCAACCAATGGTCATATTTACGAAATATGGCCAAAACAGGCCATATAGGCCGTTTTAACGTATGTTGAAGGTGTGTGTAACATAACGTACGTACCAAATCGACCCCAATTGTGTGAAATTC
>JAVEOA010000025.1:0-19240 GCA_039566895.2 Turritopsis rubra | reverse complement strand
AAAAAAAAAAAAGAAAAAAAAAAAAATAATTAAATCAAAAAAAATAAAACAATGAAAAAAAAAAATAAAATAAAAAAAAAAAAAGGCAACCAAATATAATGAGGTTCAACCGAGGCGTGGTGATTGCTAATTGAAAACTTTTCCCAATATTCCGCACAGCGACTTAAAAAACAGTGTTGTTGCAATATTTGAAGGTTCCCATTGGGACCATGTACTCCAATAAAAAAATATACAAGTTTTGTTACTTCAGTAAACTGAATTTCATTTTTCCAAAACCTTTGATAGGTCATGTAAAAGACATTGCTACAACTTTAGAATAACGGCGGCTAAATTTTATAATTGTAAAATCAAATAACCAATGGAAATGAAGTCATTTTAAAAAGAAGCTGAAGTTTTCCAAAATCGTCAACTGCTCAAAATTTTCTCTTATGTACAGTAAGATATTTGAGAAAGTGAATTAAATGAAGAAGTATTTTGATGATGTCCACACGACACGTATATGTCTTATTCCAAATAACTTTTCATATCAGATTGGAATTGCGACCATACAAGGTTTATGTTATCCGATTTAATAAGGAATGATTCCGCACAGATTAAACGTAATGTGTGAATAGAGTAGAAGGGAAATGATTTAGTTTCAATATCCTGGTCTGAAAATGTCAACAGATGTATCATATTTACGTACTTTATTAGCTTCATTGCCATAACGGGATTGAAAATATTTGTCCCATTTTTGGTTACAAATAAAAGAAGATTTGATTCTAAATTTGTGTGATCGATACAATCCGATACCACAGACAGCGAATGTAAACAGTTTGTTCCAAAGTGAAACCTTTCTTAACTGGAATGTATCTGGAAGATATGGACTGGAGGATACACCTTAATTATCATCAAAATATTTCGAAATAAGGGCGTTTTTTGCCCTTGTGCACCACAAGTGTACTGAAATCTGTAAAATATATAAAATATTTAGAACCAAAAATTAGTCAGCTTTGCGCAGTGGCATTACCATAGTTAATGAGGTTCAACCGAGGCGTGGTGATTGCTAATTGAAAACTTTTCCCAATATTCCGCACAGCGACTTGAAAAAACAGTTGTTGTTGCAATATTTGAAGGTTCCCATTGGGACCATGTACTCCAATTAAAAAAATATACAAGTTTTGTTACTTCAGTAAACTGAATTTCATTTTTCCAAACACCTTTGAGTAGGTCATGTAAAAGACATTGCTACAACTTTAGAATAACGGCGGCTAAATTTTATAATTGTAAAATCAAATATAAACCAATGGAAATGAAGTCATTTTGAAAAAGAAGCTGAAAAGTTTTGCCAAAATCGTAAACTGCTCAAAATTTTCTCTTATGTATAAGATATTTGAGAAAGTGAATTAAATGAAGAAGTATTTTGATGATGTCCACCGACACCTATAGTTCTTATTCCAATAACTTTTCATATCAGATTGGAATTGCGACCATACAAGGTTTATGTTATCCGATATTAATAAGGAATGATTCCGCACAGATTAAACGTAATGTGTGAATAGAGTAGAAGGGAAATGATTTAGTTTCAATATCCTGGTCTGCAAAATGACAACAGATGTATCATATTTATATTTACGTACTTTATTATCTTCATTGCCATAACGGGATTTGAAAATATTTGTCCCATTTTTGAGTTAACAAATCAAAAGAAGATTTGTTTCTAAATTTGTGTGACGATACAATCCGATACCACAGACAGCGAATGTAAACAGCTTGTTCCGATATGAAACCTTTATTAATTCAAATGTATCAGAAAGATATGGACGTGGTGAATACACCTTAATTAGGGAATCAAAATATTCGGAAGTTTAAGTGTTTTTGTACATGTGCACCACAAGTACAGTGAAATCTGTAAAATAGATAAAATATTTAGAACCAAAAATTAGTCAGCTTTGCGCAGTGGCATTACCATAGTTAATGAGGTTCAACCGAGGCGTGGTGATTGCTAATTGAAAACTTTTCCCAATATTCCGCACAGCGACTTGAAAAAACAGTTGTTGTTGCAATATTTGAAGGTTCCCATGGGACCATGTACTCCAATTAAAAAAATATACAAGTTTTGTTACTTCAGTAAACTGAATTTCATTTTTCCAAAACCTTGATAGGTCATGTGAAAGACATTGCTACAACTTTAGAATAACGGCGGCTAAATTTTATAATTGTAAAATCAAATGTAAACCAATGGAAATGAAGTCATTTTAAAAAGAAGCTGAAGGTTTTTCCAAAATCGTCAACTGCTCAAAATTTTTCTTATGTAAGATATTTGAGAAAGTGAATTAAATGAAGAAGTATTTTGATGATGTCCCAACACGTATGTCTTATTCCAAATAACTTTTCATATCAGATTGGAATTGCGACCATACAAGGTTTATGTTATCCGATATTTAATAAGGAATGATTCCGCACAGATTAAACGTAATGTGTGAATAGAGTAGAAGGGAAATGATTTAGTTTCAATATCCTGGTCTGCAAAATGACAACAGATGTATCATTTTATATTTACGTACTTTATTAGTTCATTGCCATAACGGGATTTGAAAATATTTGTCCCATTTTTGAGTTAACAAATCAAAAGAAGATTTGTTCTAAATTTGTGTGAGCGATACAATCCGATACCACAGACAGCGAATGTAAACAGTTTGTTCCAAATGAAACCTTTATTAATTCAAATGTATCAGAAGATATGGACTTGGATGATACACCTTAATTAATCAAAATATTCGGAAGTTTAAGTTTTTGTACATGTGCACCACAAGTACTGAAATCTGTAAAATAGATAAAATATTTAGAACCAAAAATTAGTCAGCTTTGCGCAGTGGCATTACCATAGTAATGAGGTTCAACCGAGGCGTGGTGATTGCTAATTGAAAACTTTTCCCAATATTCCGCACAGCGACTTGAAAAAACAGTTGTTGTTGCAATATTTGAAGGTTCCCATTGGGACCATGTACTCCAATTAAAAAAATATACAAGTTTTGTTACTTCAGTAAACTGAATTTCATTTTTCCAAACATTGAGTAGGTCATGTAAAAGACATTGCTACAACTTTAGAATAACGGCGGCTAAATTTTATAATTGTAAATCAAATATAAACCAATGGAAATGAAGTCATTTTAAAAAGAAGCTGAAGTTTTCCAAAATCGTAAACTGCTCAAAATTTTTCTTATGTACAGTAAGATATTTGAGAAAGTGAATTAAATGAAGAAGTATTTTGATGATGTCCACACGACACGTATATTCTTATTCCAAATAACTTTTCATATCAGATTGGAATTGCGACCATACAAGGTTTATGTTATCCGATATTTAATAAGGAATGATTCCGCACAGATTAAACGCAATGTGTGAATAGAGTAGAAGGGAAATGATTTAGTTTCAATATCCTGGTCTGCAAAATGACAACAGATGTATCATTTTTATATTTACGAACTTTATTGGTATCATAGCCATAACGGGATTTGAAAATATTTGTCCCATTTTTGAGTTAACAAATCAAAAGGAGATTTGTTCATAAATTTGTGTGAGCGATACAATCCGATACCAACAGACAGCGAATGTAAACAGCTTGTTCCATATGAAACCTTTTAATTCAAATGTATCAGAAAGATATGGACGTGATGAATACACCTTAATTAGGGAATCAAAATATTCGGAAGTTTAAGTCTTTTTGTACACGTGCACCACAAGTACAATGAAATCTGTAAAATAGATAAAATATTTAGAACCAAAAATTAGTCAGCTTTGTGCAGTGGCATTACGATAGCTAATGAGGTTCAACCGAGGCGTGGTGATTGCTAATTGAAAACTTTTCCCAATATTCCGCACAGCGACTTGAAAAAACAGTCGTTGTTGCAATATTTGAAGGTTCCCCATGGGACCATGTACTCCAATTAAAAAAATATACAAGTTTTGTTACTTCAGTAAACTGAATTTCATTTTTCCAAAACCTGAAAGGTCATGTGAAAGACATTGCTAAATTTAGAATAACGGCGGCTAAATTTTAAATTGTACAATCAAATGTAAACCAATGGAAATGAAGTCATTTTAAAAAAAAGCTGAAGGTTTTTCCAAAATCGTCAACTGCTCAAAATTTTCTTATGTACATAAGATATTTGAGAAAGTGAATTAAATGAAGAAGTATTTTGATGATGTCCACACGACACGTATATGTCTTATTCCAAATAACTTTTCATATCAGATTGGAATTGCGACCATACAAGGTTTATGTTATCCGATATTTAATAAGGAATGATTCCGCACAGATTAAACGTAATGTGTGAATAGAGTAGAAGGGAAATGATTTAGTTTCAATATCCTGGTCTGCAAATGACAACAGATGTATCATTTTATATTTACGTACTTTATTTATCATTGCCATAACGGGATTTGAAAATATTTGTCCCATTTTTGAGTTAACAAATCAAAAGAAGATTTGTTCTAAATTTGTGTGAGCGATACAATCCGATACCACAGACAGCGAATGTAAACAGTTGTTCCAAAGTGAAACCTTTATTAACTGGAATGTATCTGAAGATATGGACTTGAAGGATACACCTTAATTATAATCAAAATATTCGGAAAAGTGTTTTTTGTACATGTGCACCACAAGTACACTGAAATCTGTAAAATAGATAAAATATTTAGAACCAAAAATTAGTCAGCTTTGCGCAGTGGCATTACCATAGTTAATGAGGTTCAACCGAGGCGTGGTGATTGCTAATTGAAAACTTTTCCCAATATTCCGCACAGCGACTTGAAAAAACAGTTGTTGTTGCAATATTTGAAGGTTCCCATTGGACCATGTACTCCAATTAAAAAAATATACAAGTTTTGTTACTTCAGTAAACTGAATTTCATTTTTCCAAACACCTTTGAGTAGGTCATGTAAAAGACATTGCTACAACTTTAGAATAACGGCGGCTAAATTTTATAATTGTAAATCAAATATAAACCAATGGAAATGAAGTCATTTTGAAAAAAAGCTGAAAGTTTTGCCAAAATCGTAAACTGCTCAAAATTTTCCTTATTACAGTAAGATATTTGAGAAAGTGAATTAAATGAAGAAGTATTTTGATGATGTCCACATGACATATAGTCTTATTCCAAATAACTTTTCATATCAGATTGGAATTGCGACCATACAAGGTTTATGTTATCCGATATTAATAAGGAATGATTCCGCACAGATTAAACGTAATGTGTGAATAGAGTAGAAGGGAAATGATTTAGTTTCAATATCCTGGTCTGCAAAATGTCAACAGATGTATCATTTTATATTTACGTACTTTATTCTCATTGCCATAACGGGATTTGAAAATATTTGTCCCATTTTGAGTTAACAAATCAAAAGAAGAAGATTTGTTTCTAAATTTGTGTGAGCGATACAATCCGATACCACAGACGCCGAATGTAAACAGTTTGTTCCGATATGAAACCTTTATTAATTCAAACGTATCAGAAAGATATGGACGTGGATGAATACACCTTAATTAGGGAATCAAAATATTCGGAAGTTTAAGTGTTTTTGTACATGTGCACCACAAGTACAGTGAAATCTGTAAAATAGATAAAATATTTAGAACCAAAAATAGTCAGCTTTGCGCAGTGGCATTACCATAGTAATGAGGTTCAACCGAGGCGTGGTGATTGCTAATTGAAAACTTTTCCCAATATTCCGCACAGCGACTTGAAAATACAGTTGTTGTTGCAATATTTGAAGGTTCCCATTGGGACCATGTACTCCAATTAAAAAAATATACAAGTTTTGTTACTTCAGTAAACTGAACTTCATTTTTCCAAAAACCTTAAGGTCATGTAAAGACATTGCTACAACTTTAGAATAACGGCGGCTAAATTTTATAATTGTAAATCAAATGTAAACCAATGGAAATGAAGTCATTTTAAAAAAGAAGCTGAAGTTTTTCCAAAATCGTCAACTGCTCAAAATTTTCTTTATGTACAGTAAGATATTTGAGAAAGTGAATTAAATGAAGAAGTATTTTGATGATGTCCACACGACACGTATAGTCTTATTCCAAATAACTTTTCATATCAGATTGGAATTGCGACCATACAAGGTTTATGTTATCCGATATGTAATAAGGAATGATTCCGCACAGATTAAACGTAATGTGTGAATAGAGTAGAAGGGAAATGATTTAGTTTCAATATCCTGGTCTGCAAAATTCAACAGATGTATCATTTTTATTTACGTACTTTATTCATCATTGCCATAACGGGATTTGAAAATATTTGTCCCATTTTTGAGTTACAAATCAAAAGAAGATTTGTTCTAAATTTGTGTGAGCGATACAATCCGATACCACAGACAGCGAATGTAAACAGCTTGTTCCGATATGAAACCTTTATTAATTCAATGTATCAGAAAGATATGGACGTGGATGAATACACCTTAATTAGGGAATCAAAATATTCGGAAGTTTAAGTGTTTTTGTACATGCACCACAAGTACAGTGAAATCTGTAAAATAGATAAAATATTTAGAACCAAAAATTAGTCAGCTTTGCGCAGTGGCATTACCATAGCTAATGAGGTTCAACCGAGGCGTGGTGATTGCTAATTGAAAACTTTTCCCAATATTCCGCACAGCGACTTGAAAAAACAGTCGTTGTTGCAATATTTGAAGGTTCCCATGGGACCATGTACTCCACTTAAAAAAATATACAAGTTTTGTTACTTCAGTAAACTGAATTTCATTTTTCCAAAACCTTAAAGGTCATGTGAAAGACATTGCTACAACTTTAGAATAACGGCGGCTAAATTTTATAATTGTACAAATCAAATGTAAACCAATGGAAATGAAGTCATTTTAAAAAAGAAGCTGAAGGTTTTTCCAAAATCGTCAACTGCTCAAAATTTTCTCTTATGTACACTAAGATATTTGAGAAAGTGAATTAAATGAAGAAGTATTTTGATGATGTCCACACACACGTATAGTCTTATTCCAAATAACTTTTCATATCAGATTGGAATTGCGACCATACAAGGTTTATGTTATCCGATATTAATAAGGAATGATTCCGCACAGATTAAACGTAATGTGTGAATAGAGTAGAAGGGAAATGATTTAGTTTCAATATCCTGGTCTGCAAAATGACAACAGATGTATCATATTTACGTACTTTATTAGCTTCATTGCCATAACGGGATTGAAAATATTTGTCCCATTTTGAGTTAACAAATCAAAAGAAGATTTGTTCTAAATTTGTGTGAGCGATACAATCCGATACCACAGACAGCGAATGTAAACAGTTGTTCCAAAGTGAAACCTTTTAACTTGGAATGTATCAGGAAATATGGACTTGGAAGGATACACCTTAATTATATCAAAAATATTTCGAAATAAGGTTTTTTGCATTGTGCACCACAAGTGTACTGAAATCTGTAAAATATATAAAATATTTAGAACCAAAAATTAGTCAGCTTTGCGCAGTGGCATTACCATAGTTAATGAGGTTCAACCGAGGCGTGGTGATTGCTAATTGAAAACTTTTCCCAATATTCCGCACAGCGACTTGAAAAAACAGTTGTTGTTGCAATATTTGAAGGTTCCCATTGGGACCATGTACTCCAATTAAAAAAATATACAAGTTTTGTTACTTCAGTAAACTGAATTTCATTTTTCCAAACACCTTTGAGTAGGTCATGTAAAAGACATTGCTACAACTTTAGAATAACGGCGGCTAAATTTTATAATTGTAAAAAAATATAAACCAATGGAAATGAAGTCATTTTGAAAAAGAAGCTGAAAAGTTTTGCCAAAATCGTAAACTGCTCAAAATTTTCTCTTATTACAGTAAGATATTTGAGAAAGTGAATTAAATGAAGAAGTATTTTGATGATGTCCACACGACACCTATAGTCTTATTCCAAATAACTTTTCATATCAGATTGGAATTGCGACCATACAAGGTTTATGTTATCCGATATTTAATAAGGAATGATTCCGCACAGATTAAACGTAATGTGTGAATAGAGTAGAAGGGAAATGATTTAGTTTCAATATCCTGGTCTGCAAAATGACAACAGATGTATCATTTTATATTTACGTACTTTATTATCTATTGCCATAACGGGATTTGAAAATATTTGTCCCATTTTTGAGTTAACAAATCAAAAGAAGATTTGTTTCTAAATTTGTGTGAGCGATACAATCCGATACCACAGACAGCGAATGTAAACAGCTTGTTCCGATATGAAACCTTTATTAATTCAAATGTATCAGAAAGATATGGACGTGGATGAATACACCTTAATTAGGGAATCAAAATATTCGGAAGTTTAAGTGTTTTTGTACATGTGCACCACAAGTACAGTGAAATCTGTAAAATAGATAAAATATTTAGAACCAAAAATAGTCAGCTTTGCGCAGTGGCATTACCATAGTAATGAGGTTCAACCGAGGCGTGGTGATTGCTAATTGAAAACTTTTCCCAATATTCCGCACAGCGACTTGAAAAAACAGTCGTTGTTGCAATATTTGAAGGTTCCCATTGGGACCATGTACTCCAAGTAAAAAAATATACAAGTTTTGTTACTTCAGTAAACTGAATTTCATTTTTCCAAAACCTTAAGGTCATGTGAAAGACATTGCTACAACTTTAGAATAACGGCGGCTAAATTTTATAATTGTACAATCAAATGTAAACCAATGGAAATGAAGTCATTTTAAAAAGAAGCTGAAGTTTTTCCAAAATCGTCAACTGCTCAAAATTTTCTTATGTACAGTAAGATATTTGAGAAAGTGAATTAAATGAAGAAGTATTTTGATGATGTCCACACGACACGTATAGTCTTATTCCAAATAACTTTTCATATCAGATTGGAATTGCGACCATACAAGGTTTATGTTATCCGATATTTAATAAGGAATGATTCCGCACAGATTAAACGTAATGTGTGAATAGAGTAGAAGGGAAATGATTTAGTTTCAATATCCTGGTCTGCAAATGTCAACAGATGTATCATATTTACGTACTTTATTAGCTTCATTGCCATAACGGGATTTGAAAATATTTGTCCCATTTTTGAGTTAACAAATAAAAGAAGATTTGTTCTAAATTTGTGTGATCGATACAATCCGATACCACAGACAGCGAATGTAAACAGTTTGTTCCAAAGTGAAACCTTTCTTAACAAATGTATCTGGAAGATATGGACTTGGAAGGATACACCTTAATTATATCATCAAAATATTCGAAATAAGGTTTTTTGCCTTGTGCACCACAAGTACTGAAATCTGTAAAATATATAAAATATTTAGAACCAAAAATTAGTCAGCTTTGCGCAGTGGCATTACCATAGTTAATGAGGTTCAACCGAGGCGTGGTGATTGCTAATTGAAAACTTTTCCCAATATTCCGCACAGCGACTTGAAAAAACAGTTGTTGTTGCAATATTTGAAGGTTCCCATTGGGACCATGTACTCCAATTAAAAAAATATACAAGTTTTGTTACTTCAGTAAACTGAATTTCATTTTTCCAAACACCTTTGAGTAGGTCATGTAAAAGACATTGCTACAACTTTAGAATAACGGCGGCTAAATTTTATAATTGTAAAATCAAATATAAACCAATGGAAATGAAGTCATTTTGAAAAAGAAGCTGAAAAGTTTTGCCAAAATCGTAAACTGCTCAAAATTTTCCTTATTACAGTAAGATATTTGAGAAAGTGAATTAAATGAAGAAGTATTTTGATGATGTCCACCGACACGTATATTCTTATTCCAAATAACTTTTCATATCAGATTGGAATTGCGACCATACAAGGTTTATGTTATCCGATATTAATAAGGAATGATTCCGCACAGATTAAACGTAATGTGTGAATAGAGTAGAAGGGAAATGATTTAGTTTCAATATCCTGGTCTGCAAAATGAACAGATGTATCATTTTATATTTACGTACTTTATTATCAGCCATAACGGGATTTGAAAATATTTGTCCCATTTTTGAGTTAACAAATCAAAAGAAGATTTGTTCTAAATTTGTGTGAGATACAATCCGATACCACAGACAGCGAATGTAAACAGCTTGTTCCGATATGAAACCTTTATTAATTCAAATGTATCAGAAAGATATGGACGTGGATGAATACACCTTAATTAGGGAATCAAAATATTCGGAAGTTTAAGTGTTTTTGTACATGTGCACCACAAGTACAGTGAAATCTGTAAAATAGATAAAATATTTAGAACCAAAAATTAGTCAGCTTTGCGCAGTGGCATTACCATAGTAATGAGGTTCAACCGAGGCGTGGTGATTGCTAATTGAAAACTTTTCCCAATATTCCGCACAGCGACTTGAAAAAACAGTCGTTGTTGCAATATTTGAAGGTTCCCATGGGACCATGTACTCCAATTAAAAAAATATACAAGTTTTGTTACTTCAGTAAACTGAATTTCATTTTTCCAAAAACCAATGAAGGTCATGTGAAAGACATTGCTACAACTTTAGAATAACGGCGGCTAAATTTTATAATTGTACAATCAAATGTAAACCAATGGAAATGAAGTCATTTTAAAAAAGAAGCTGAAGGGTTTTTCCAAAATCGTCAACTGCTCAAAATTTTCTCTTATGTACAGTAAGATATTTAAGAAAGTGAATTAAATGAAGAAGTATTTTGATGATGTCACGACACGATAGTCTTATTCCAAATAACTTTTCATATCAGATTGGAATTGCGACCATACAAGGTTTATGTTATCCGATATTTAATAAAATGATTCCGCACAGATTAAACGTAATGTGTGAATAGAGTAGAAGGGAAATGATTTAGTTTCAATATCCTGGTCTGCAAATGACAACAGATGTATCATTTTATATTTACGTACTTTATTTTCATTGCCATAACGGGATTTGAAAATATTTGTCCCATTTTTGAGTTAACAAATCAAAAGAAGATTTGGTTCTAAATTTGTGTGAGCGATACAATCCGATACCACAGACAGCGAATGTAAACAGTTTGTTCCAAAGTGAAACCTTTCTTAACTGGAATGTATCTGGAAGATATGGACTTGGAAGGATACACCTTAATTATACATCAAAATATTTCGAAAAAGGGTTTTTTGCATTGTGCACCACAAGTAACTGAAATCTGTAAAATATATAAAATATTTAGAACCAAAAATTAGTCAGCTTTGCGCAGTGGCATTACCATAGTTAATGAGGTTCAACCGAGGCGTGGTGATTGCTAATTGAAAACTTTTCCCAATATTCCGCACAGCGACTTGAAAAAACAGTCGTTGTTGCAATATTTGAAGGTTCCCATGGGACCATGTACTCCACTTAAAAAAATATACAAGTTTTGTTACTTCAGTAAACTGAATTTCATTTTTCCAAAACCTGAATAGGTCATGTGAAAGACATTGCTACAACTTTAGAATAACGGCGGCTAAATTTTATAATTGTAAAATCAAATGTAAACCAATGGAAATGAAGTCATTTTAAAAAGAAGCTGAAGTTTTTCCAAAATCGTCAACTGCTCAAAATTTTCTCTTATGTACAGTAAGATATTTGAGAAAGTGAATTAAATGAAGAAGTATTTTGATGATGTCCACACGACACGATATTCTTATTCCAAATAACTTTTCATATCAGATTGGAATTGCGACCATACAAGGTTTATGTTATCCGATATTTAATAAGGAATGATTCCGCACAGATTAAACGTAATGTGTGAATAGAGTAGAAGGGAAATGATTTAGTTTCAATATCCTGGTCTGCAAATGACAACAGATGTATCATATTTATATTTACGTACTTTATTATCTTCATTGCCATAACGGGATTTGAAAATATTTGTCCCATTTTTGAGTTAACAAATCAAAAGAAGATTTGTTTAAATTTGTGTGAGCGATACAATCCGATACCACAGACAGCGAATGTAAACAGTTGTTCCAATGAAACCTTTATTAATTCAATGTATCAGAAGATATGGACGTGGGATACACCTTAATTATAATCAAAATATTCGAAGTTTAAGTGTTTTTGTACATGTGCACCACAAGTACAGAAATCTGTAAAATAGATAAAATATTTAGAACCAAAAATTAGTCAGCTTTGCGCAGTGGCATTACCATAGTTAATGAGGTTCAACCGAGGCGTGGTGATTGCTAATTGAAAACTTTTCCCAATATTCCGCACAGCGACTTGAAAAAACAGTTTGTTGTTGCAATATTTGAAGGTTCCCATTGGGACCATGTACTCCAATTAAAAAAATATACAAGTTTTGTTACTTCAGTAAACTGAATTTCATTTTTCCAAACACCTTTGAGTAGGTCATGTAAAAGACATTGCTACAACTTTAGAATAACGGCGGCTAAATTTTATAATTGTAAAATCAAATATAAACCAATGGAAATGAAGTCATTTTGAAAAAAAGCTGAAAAGTTTTGCCAAAATCGTAAACTGCTCAAAATTTTCTTAATTACAGTAAGATATTTGAGAAAGTGAATTAAATGAAGAAGTATTTTGATGATGTCCACGACACGTATAGTCTTATTCCAAATAACTTTTCATATCAGATTGGAATTGCGACCATACAAGGTTTATGTTATCCGATATTAATAAGGAATGATTCCGCACAGATTAAACGTAATGTGTGAATAGAGTAGAAGGGAAATGATTTAGTTTCAATATCCTGGTCTGCAAAATGACAACAGATGTATCATATTTATATTTACGTACTTTATTATTTCATTGCCATAACGGGATTTGAAAATATTTGTCCCATTTTTGAGTTAACAAATCAAAAGAAGATTTGTTTCTAAATTTGTGTGAGCGATACAATCCGATACCACAGACAGCGAATGTAAACAGCTTGTTCCGATATGAAACCTTTATTAATTCAAATGTATCAGAAAGATATGGACGTGGATGAATACACCTTAATTAGGGAATCAAAATATTCGGAAGTTTAAGTGTTTTTGTACATGTGCACCACAAGTACAGTGAAATCTGTAAAATAGATAAAATATTTAGAACCAAAAATAGTCAGCTTTGCGCAGTGGCATTACCATAGCTAATGAGGTTCAACCGAGGCGTGGTGATTGCTAATTGAAAACTTTTCCCAATATTCCGCACAGCGACTTGAAAAAACAGTCGTTGTTGCAATATTTGAAGGTTCCCCATGGGACCATGTACTCCAATTAAAAAAATATACAAGTTTTGTTACTTCAGTAAACTGAATTTCATTTTTCCAAAACCTTAAAGGTCATGTGAAAGACATTGCTACAACTTTAGAATAACGGCGGCTAAATTTTATAATTGTACAATCAAATGTAAACCAATGGAAATGAAGTCATTTTAAAAAAGAAGCTGAAGGGTTTTTCCAAAATCGTCAACTGCTCAAAATTTTCTCTTATGTACAGTAAGATATTTGAGAAAGTGAATTAAATGAAGAAGTATTTTGATGATGTCCACACGACACGTATAGTCTTATTCCAAATAATTTTCATATCAGATTGGAATTGCGACCATACAAGGTTTATGTTATCCGATATAATAAGGAATGATTCCGCACAGATTAAACGTAATGTGTGAATAGAGTAGAAGGGAAATGATTTAGTTTCAATATCCTGGTCTGCAAATGACAACAGATGTATCATATATTTACGTACTTTATTATCATTGCTATAACGGGAATAAAATATTTGTCCCATTTTTGGTTACAAATCAAAAGAAGATTTGATTCTAAATTTGTGTGAGCGATACAATCCGATACCACAGACAGCGAATGTAAACAGTTTGTTCCAATGAAACCTTTCTTAACTGGAATGTATCTGGAAGATATGGACTTGGAAGGATACACCTTAATTATATCATCAAAATATTTCGAAATAAGGTTTTTTGCCTTGTGCACCACAAGTACTGAAATCTGTAAAATATATAAAATATTTAGAACCAAAAATTAGTCAGCTTTGCGCAGTGGCATTACCATAGTTAATGAGGTTCAACCGAGGCGTGGTGATTGCTAATTGAAAACTTTTCCCAATATTCCGCACAGCGACTTGAAAAAACAGTTGTTGTTGCAATATTTGAAGGTTCCCATTGGGACCATGTACTCCAATTAAAAAAATATACAAGTTTTGTTACTTCAGTAAACTGAATTTCATTTTTCCAAACACCTTTGAGTAGGTCATGTAAAAGACATTGCTACAACTTTAGAATAACGGCGGCTAAATTTTATAATTGTAAAATCAAATATAAACCAATGGAAATGAAGTCATTTTGAAAAAGAAGCTGAAAAGTTTTGCCAAAATCGTAAACGGCTCAAAATTTTCCTTTAATTACAGTAAGATATTTGAGAAAGTGAATTAAATGAAGAAGTATTTTGATGATGTCCACACGACACGTATAGTCTTATTCCAAATAACTTTTCATATCAGATTGGAATTGCGACCATACAAGGTTTATGTTATCCGATATTTAATAAGGAATGATTCCGCACAGATTAAACGTAATGTGTGAATAGAGTAGAAGGGAAATGATTTAGTTTCAATATCCTGGTCTGCAAAATGACAACAGATGTATCATTTTTACGTACTTTATTAGCTTCATTGCCATAACGGGATTAAAATATTTGTCCCATTTTGAGTTAACAAATCAAAAGAAGATTTGTTCTAAATTTGTGTGAGCGATACAATCATACCACAGACAGCGAATGTAAACAGTTGTTCCAATGAAACCTTTATTAATTCAATGTATCTGAAGATATGGACTGGAAGATACACCTTAATTATAATCAAAATATTCGGAAGTAAGGTTTTTTGCATGTGCACCACAAGTGTGAAATCTGTAAAATAGATAAAATATTTAGAACCAAAAATTAGTCAGCTTTGCGCAGTGGCATTACCATAGCTAATGAGGTTCAACCGAGGCGTGGTGATTGCTAATTGAAAACTTTTCCCAATATTCCGCACAGCGACTTGAAAAAACAGTTTGTTTGCAATATTTGAAGGTTCCCATGGGACCATGTACTCCAATTAAAAAAATATACAAGTTTTGTTACTTCAGTAAACTGAATTTCATTTTTCCAAAACCTTTGAATAGGTCATGTAAAGACATTGCTACAACTTTAGAATAACGGCGGCTAAATTTTATAATTGTAAAATCAAATAAACCAATGGAAATGAAGTCATTTTAAAAAGAAGCTGAAATTTTTCCAAAATCGTAACTGCTCAAAATTTTCTCTTATGTACAGTAAGATATTTGAGAAAGTGAATTAAATGAAGAAGTATTTTGATGATGTCCACACGACACGTATAGTCTTATTCCAAATAACTTTTCATATCAGATTGGAATTGCGACCATACAAGGTTTATGTTATCCGATATTTAATAAGGAATGATTCCGCACAGATTAAACGTAATGTGTGAATAGAGTAGAAGGGAAATGATTTAGTTTCAATATCCTGGTCTGCAAAATGACAACAGATGTATCATATTTATATTTACGTACTTTATTATCTTCATTGCCATAACGGGATTTGAAAATATTTGTCCCATTTTTGAGTTAACAAATCAAAAGAAGATTTGTTTCTAAATTTGTGTGAGCGATACAATCCGATACCACAGACAGAATGTAAACAGCTTGTTCCGATATGAAACCTTTATTAATTCAAATGTATCAGAAAGATATGGACGTGGAATACACCTTAATTAGGGAATCAAAATATTCGGAAGTTTAAGTGTTTTTGTACATGTGCACCACAAGTACAGTGAAATCTGTAAAATAGATAAAATATTTAGAACCAAAAATAGTCAGCTTTGCGCAGTGGCATTACCATAGTAATGAGGTTCAACCGAGGCGTGGTGATTGCTAATTGAAAACTTTTCCCAATATTCCGCACAGCGACTTGAAAAAACAGTTGTTGTTGCAATATTTGAAGGTTCCCATTGGGACCATGTACTCCAATTAAAAAAATATACAAGTTTTGTTACTTCAGTAAACTGAATTTCATTTTTCCAAACCTTAGTAGGTCATGTAAAACATTGCTACAACTTTAGAATAACGGCGGCTAAATTTTATAATTGTAAAATCAAATATAAACCAATGGAAATGAAGTCATTTTAAAAAGAAGCTGAAGTTTTTCCAAAATCGTCAACTGCTCAAAATTTTCTCTTATGTACAGTAAGATATTTGAGAAAGTGAATTAAATGAAGAAGTATTTTGATGATGTCCACACGACACGTATATCTTATTCCAAATAACTTTTCATATCAGATTGGAATTGCGACCATACAAGGTTTATGTTATCCGATATTTAATAAGGAATGATTCCGCACAGATTAAACGTAATGTGTGAATAGAGTAGAAGGGAAATGATTTAGTTTCAATATCCTGGTCTGCAAATGTCAACAGATGTATCATATTTACGTACTTTATTAGCTTCATTGCCATAACGGGATTTGAAAATATTTGTCCCATTTTGGTTAACAAATCAAAAGAAGATTTGTTCTAAATTTGTGTGAGCGATACAATCCGATACCACAGACAGCGAATGTAAACAGTTTGTTCCAAAGTGAAACCTTTCTTAATGGAATGTATCTGAAGATATGGACTTGGAAGATACACCTTAATTATATCATCAAAATATTCGAAATAAGGTGTTTTTTGCCTTGTGCACCACAAGTACTGAAATCTGTAAAATATATAAAATATTTAGAACCAAAAATTAGTCAGCTTTGCGCAGTGGCATTACCATAGTAATGAGGTTCAACCGAGGCGTGGTGATTGCTAATTGAAAACTTTTCCCAATATTCCGCACAGCGACTTGAAAAAACAGTTGTTGTTGCAATATTTGAAGGTTCCCATTGGGACCATGTACTCCAATTAAAAAAATATACAAGTTTTGTTACTTCAGTAAACTGAATTTCATTTTTCCAAACCTTTGAATAGGTCATGTAAAGACATTGCTACAACTTTAGAATAACGGCGGCTAAATTTTATAATTGTAAAATCAAATAAAACCAATGGAAATGAAGTCATTTTGAAAAAGAAGCTGAAAAGTTTTGCCAAAATCGTAACTGCTCAAAATTTTCTCTTATGTACAGTAAGATATTTGAGAAAGTGAATTAAATGAAGAAGTATTTTGATGTCCACGACACGTATATGTCTTATTCCAAATAACTTTTCATATCAGATTGGAATTGCGACCATACAAGGTTTATGTTATCCGATATTTAATAAGGAATGATTCCGCACAGATTAAACGTAATGTGTGAATAGAGTAGAAGGGAAATGATTTAGTTTCAATATCCTGGTCTGCAAAATGACAACAGATGTATCATATTTATATTTACGTACTTTATTATCTTCATTGCCATAACGGGATTTGAAAATATTTGTCCCATTTTTGAGTTAACAAATCAAAAGAAGATTTGTTTAAATTTGTGTGAGCGATACAATCCGATACCACAGACAGCAATGTAAACAGCTTGTTCCGATATGAAACCTTTATTAATTCAAATGTATCAGAAAGATATGGACGTGGATGGAATACACCTTAATTAGGGAATCAAAATATTCGGAAGTTTAAGTGTTTTTGTACATGTGCACCACAAGTACAGTGAAATCTGTAAAATAGATAAAATATTTAGAACCAAAAATAGTCAGCTTTGCGCAGTGGCATTACCATAGTAATGAGGTTCAACCGAGGCGTGGTGATTGCTAATTGAAAACTTTTCCCAATATTCCGCACAGCGACTTGAAAAAACAGTTGTTGTTGCAATATTTGAAGGTTCCCATTGGGACCATGTACTCCAATTAAAAAAATATACAAGTTTTGTTACTTCAGTAAACTGAATTTCATTTTTCCAAAAACCTTAAGGTCATGTGAAAGACATTGCTACAACTTTAGAATAACGGCGGCTAAATTTTATAATTGTAAAATCAAATGTAAACCAATGGAAATGAAGTCATTTTAAAAAGAAGCTGAAGGGTTTTTCCAAAATCGTCAACTGCTCAAAATTTTCTCTTATGTACAGTAAGATATTTGAGAAAGTGAATTAAATGAAGAAGTATTTTGATGATGTCCACACGACACGACTATAGTCTTATTCCAAATAACTTTTCATATCAGATTGGAATTGCGACCATACAAGGTTTATGTTATCCGATATAATAAGGAATGATTCCGCACAGATTAAACGTAATGTGTGAATAGAGTAGAAGGGAAATGATTTAGTTTCAATATCCTGGTCTGCAAATGACAACAGATGTATCATATTTACGTACTTTATTAGCTTCATTGCCATAACGGGATTTGAAAATATTTGTCCCATTTGGTTACAAATCAAAAGAAGATTTGTTCTAAATTTGTGTGATCGATACAATCCGATACCACAGACAGCGAATGTAAACAGTTTGTTCCAAAGTGAAACCTTTCTTAACTGGAATGTATCTGGAAGATATGGACTTGGAAGGATACACCTTAATTATATCATCAAAATATTTCGAAAAGGTTTTTTGCATGTGCACCACAAGTACTGAAATCTGTAAAATATATAAAATATTTAGAACCAAAAATTAGTCAGCTTTGCGCAGTGGCATTACCATAGTTAATGAGGTTCAACCGAGGCGTGGTGATTGCTAATTGAAAACTTTTCCCAATATTCCGCAGCGACTTGAAAAAACAGTTGTTGTTGCAATATTTGAAGGTTCCCATTGGGACCATGTACTCCAATTAAAAAAATATACAAGTTTTGTTACTTCAGTAAACTGAATTTCATTTTTCCAAACACCTTTGAGTAGGTCATGTAAAGACATTGCTACAACTTTAGAATAACGGCGGCTAAATTTTATAATTGTAAAATCAAATATAAACCAATGGAAATGAAGTCATTTTGAAAAAAAGCTGAAAAGTTTTGCCAAAATCGTAAACTGCTCAAAATTTTCCTTATTACAGTAAGATATTTGAGAAAGTGAATTAAATGAAGAAGTATTTTGATGATGTCCACACGACACGTATAGTCTTATTCCAAATAACTTTTCATATCAGATTGGAATTGCGACCATACAAGGTTTATGTTATCCGATATTAATAAGGAATGATTCCGCACAGATTAAACGTAATGTGTGAATAGAGTAGAAGGGAAATGATTTAGTTTCAATATCCTGGTCTGCAAAATGACAACAGATGTATCATTTTATATTTACGTCTTTATTGGCATCATAGCCA
>JAVEOA010000024.1:0-38124 GCA_039566895.2 Turritopsis rubra | reverse complement strand
ACTTAACACTGAATTTAGAAATAAATGTGTTGTTGTGTCATCAAAAAATGCATGGATGAATGAGGAACTCACATTACACTTTGTTGAAACAATTTTGGGCACATTTTCTTTCAACCGGCGACTTTTAGTTTGGGATTCTTTTGAGTGCCACATCATGGACTCTGTTAAGCGAGTATTGTCGAAAGGAAAAATTGAAAATGTCATAATTCCAGGGGGTTTCACAAAATACATACAGGCGCCAGATGTATCATGGAACAAGCCCTTCAAGAGTCGGATGATAGATCTTTATAATGAATGGATGGTGGAAGGCGTACAGCAGTTTACAAAAGGGGGAAATCAGAAACCCCCACCCCGATGAAAACTTGTACAATGGGTCTTAGAAGCGTGGAATGGATTGAGCAGTCAGAAAATTATCAAGTCTTTCAAGTCATGTGCTTTAAACTTAGCTACGGATGGATCAGAAGATGAGCAAATCTATTGTTTCAAAAAAGATTCGTCTTGTTCAACTGGAGCTGATTTATTGAAGCAGGCAACGAAAGCATTGGATGAAGATCGATCTGCTGAAAATCCATTTCAAATTTTGGATTCTGACATTAGCGAAAGCTATGAAAGCTTTCATATCATAGAAGAGGATTCTGACGGCGACAGTGCTGTTGATATTCTTTCTTAACATCTTTTGTATAAAACATTTTTATCTTTTGTTACGCTTTTTAGGAAAAGAAAACATTGTGGTTTAAAGTCTATTTTTATGTCATTTTTTCATTTTGAAATAAACGCCGCCCTCTAAAGAACGCCGCCCTCTATTAAACGCCGCATCTAAAATCTGCCATTTGTAATAAACGCCGCGGCGTTTATTAGAGGAAATACGTATATATTTAAGGTATATGAAATGTCATTTGTTTATTGATAACAAGATTTCTGCTTATTGTTTTTTATTATGTAATTTAGGTGTTGTACTTTTGATGAACTTTTGATTTTTTTCAGAAAAAATATAATATATTATGTTGATGAGTACTTTGGATGGTTGTTCTGTGTACAGACTGTATACTCATTGTTTACAATTGTTTTTGCAAAAGGAATTTGGTAAATCGATGAATTTGAATGTTTATCGTGCTATAAAATATTGGGACCAGTCACCGTATTGTCGTAAAGTATTTTCCGATTTGAAAGAACAAATTAGAAAGGTGTTGATTTCCAATCGTCACTACGAGTTGATTGAGTCAGATCATTTTTACGTATTTCAAAATTATATTAATTTTTTAGAACAAGAATAGTAATGGTTGACAATAATGAAAATTATGTAGGTGCATTGACTATTGCTACGAAAAAAAGAAAGATGATGGACACGTCCATTAAGTTGCTGCAGTTGGATATGAACGATGCTGTTGACAAGTACTTTCGAATCGAGTATGCTAAATATAAGGAATATTCTGACGTGTTTGATAACTATTCTAAGCTTGGGCTAAAATACGACATGTCTCAAAAGAAAGAGTGTGAATTTTTACCTTACTGCAAGAATTGTCTCTGCTTCTGGATAAAAAACTGGTAAGTATGAGCATGTCGTACACACCGCCAAAAAGGAGACTGGTGTTGGTATGAATGGTGTAACAAAATTCAATGTCGATTGGTCATTAAGGTCGTATGCTAAAAAATGTCCGACTGAGTGGATCGAGAACAACACATCAGAAGGTGACATCGGTGGTGAATTCAAACGAAACGGTTATGTTGCACACATATTAGCGCTTGAAGGTGATCAGATTGGAGTCAAGTATGTTGACGATGATGTTGACATGTCAACGATTCAAGAAAATGAAATCTCTGTTTATCAAAAAGGTAATGAGTATGCTGACTTAGACGTGGATTTGGTATCGTGGCGTTCTTCACAGCATTTGTATTCAGAACCATCACTCTCTTATGGATGTGACATGTTGTTCACACACATGATGGATCTTTTTATGATTATGTTTGTGAAAGCACATGTTAAGAAGATAATTTCGAAATGCTTTTCGAAATAGACTTATGATTATTTTTTAAAAAAAAACATTAAGATCTGATTGAAAGTATATCTATAACATGTTCTGTAATTTTTAAATTTGAAAAAGGAAATATATGTATACAAGATATTAATTCCATGTTTGATTTTTTTACACATGCGTACATTGTTTTGGTGTTAATGTTTATGTTTTTTTATATTTTTTAGGAAAATAAATAATTATCAAAATGGTTAACTACGTGAAGCTGGTTGAAATACAGAATCGAAGCATGGTACTATTCCCATTCTCGTTATTTGAGATTTACGTAAATGAGGTGACAGAAGCACGAAATGGAGATTGCAGAGATTTTTGAAAGTATATCTTTAAGGACGATCACTTTGCTACTGCGTATCGAGAGTTGTGTCAAGAAGACGAAGAGAAGTTGTTGTCTATTATCATCGACAAGGGTTGTATACCGTACGACTACTTTTTAACTGGTCAAGAACTCAATGATCAAATGTTACCGTCCAAGAATCTTTTTACGAACAGGTTGAAGTTGGAGTTTGTCGATCAAGAGACTTACGAAAACGTGACGTTCCTGTGGGAAGCATTGGAAATGCGAACGTTGGATGATCTGAATAGAGTGTATAACATTGGTGACGTGATACTGATGATGGTCATCTGTTCGGATTACTTTGAAAATCTCCAACAGTTGTTTCAATACAACCCACATATGTTCACTTCTATGACAACGTTTTCCAAGTCAGCGTCGCTGAGACGTTCTCGTGCACTTCTCACAACTCTACCGAATGTCGAAATGGTAAACATGTTTGAAGAGTCGTTATTTGGTGGTTTTTCGCAGACATCAACTCGACTAGCATTCGACACTCGTTATCTATTCGACTACATGCGATATCATAAAATTTCGACTAACGATGACGATGGATTGATTCGCATACGTTACGACAATCGCGATTGTCGTGTATACTCCAAAGTGCTGAAAATGGATGAGAACAATCAGTACGGAATGGCAATGACATTTCCAATGCCGGTGTGTAATTTCATCGACATTGGAGTCATGAGTTTGGACGAATACAAACGACTCGTTGCCGAATACGACATCAATACTGACAAGCGAGGCTACTTGACTGTGGTGTCGTTACGAGAACCACCGCCAGATCATATTGGTAACGTATTGAATCAGTTTTTCGTTCCCGTTTTCATCGATCGCTGGTGATGGTAACAAGCTGTCGTTGTTTCAACAGATGCACAACTTAAAATCCGTGTCTAAAAAGACGCATATGAAGTGTGGAAATATAATTCGAGTGAGTACTTGATTTTTTTTCTATTTTTTTAACAAAAAATTATGATATTAAATCACTGTTGGTTGTTCTCTTACAGATTCCAATGTACATTCACACTGTCAAGTACATGGTGGAAGAGATGGGTTACGAAATCATACGTGTATTCAACACGTTGACGTACTATCAGTGGCCGTTTCTACGCAATTACGTTATTGGTAATCAAGTGCTTCGACAAGAATCTAAAACACCAGTTCACAGTCAGATGTACAAAGACGCTAACAACAAATGTTACGGAGCGTGGATGATTCGCTGCGACAAGCCGAGACTCACTGCCATGATCAATCGAGAAAAGGAGAGTGTAAAGTACGACACAATCAACGACGACAACACCATTAACAACTTAAAAGACAATCCGTTCGACAAGTTGAACACTCAGAGACTGCACGAAACTCAAATGGTAATAGAAATGAAAGCATCAATCAAGAAAATCTTACAGGCTATTTGGAAGTGATTTCGGAAAAATACAGTAAAGAAGAGGAGAAGTTAAAGAAGCAAATGAGTTACAACAGGCGTACGAAGAAAAGAAATTCCAAAGTTCCCAGTATCGGTGACGTACTCAGTCGGGCCATCAACAAACCGACGTTCAACGACTACAACGAGATAAATCAACGAGGTGCAGCACGCAGTTCGATCGAAGGAATATTGTCCGAGAAAAAGGAATTTCCCACTGCCGGTACGAGATTCGTTGGTAGTGTTGTACTTTCTCACGCAAAAATTTCCATTGCTAAGATGATGCACAAGATTGTCAAAATGTGCGTTCGACCGTCTGAAAGGTAAACAATATTATAATTTCTTTTTTGCTTAAAATTTTGATTATGACGATAAAGTAAAATGGAATTATAATATTGTTTTTGTTATTTTAGATTACATAATGAAATGAACAAGTATGGTATCGTTGTTGTGTTTCCCTATTTGATATTAACCGATACGGATTCGTGTAGTTTTCAATTTCACGTTATCGTTGATGACAAAAAGAGTGATGTTCAAAAGTTGGATGAAGATCGTGTGTATGACTGGCTAATCGAACAAATCTGTATTGAAAATCCTGATAGTATTGACACGTCTGACGATTACTTTCAGAAATTCGGATTGCAAGATAAGACATTGAAAAAGAAGATTGGTTACTACTCGTTCGAGCACGTCTTTGAAAAGTACGTTGACGACGAAACTAAAACTACGAAGTACGCTTACACGAACCTCGTCATTCCCAGTCAGCCAAAGGAGTACTTTGAGGGATTTTCCAACGACTCCTTTTTGTTCATAAACAAAGGCAACAAGACGAAGCGTGATGAAAATGCCATAGGTAAGAATGAAGTTCGTCGACTCGACAAGAAGACATATCTCATTCGAGTTTACAATATCGACGAACTGAAATCAAGTAAAGGGGAATTGAACAACATCATCACCGTAGAACAGAATCGACTCCAGCTGATCAAAAACTCCATGAAAAAGGTGACGGTAACGAAAAAGATTTTTTGTAACATGAACGACAAGAACTTCATCTTTTCGAACAACGGCATTCTGACACTACCTCATGGTCACAGAATGCTACGTGAAATTTACGAATTTTGTACGGACGAGACGTTTCAGAAGTACAAGTCGTACAAGTTTAGTGGTAGAGAGCGTAAGTTCGACGAATCGATCGAAGACAGGAAAAAGTACGTGCGCCAATACGAACAACGCATCCTTGACTTAGAACAAAAAGTTATAAATAGTAATGAACGTCTTGCTTATTTCGATAAAATTATTTTTGCTCACGTAAGGGTAAGTTTATACGGCCGCTCTTATGTCGTGTCTAACTTAAAACAATTAAGTTCAGCAAAAAAGCGACAAAACGTGACTTCTGTATTTAAACGTAATAAATGTGTTAAACTTAACTATAAATTTCATAAACAAAACTTGAAGAAAACATGGCTGCTATAGATCGTAGACGTTACTGGGGCTGTTATATTTTTATAATCTACGACAGAAACGAAAACACGCCGTTCTTCTAAGAACTTTATCTATGTTACTAATCGAACATCACAGAAGCATGCGAATACTACAACTGGTTAGCATCATTCTTAATAATATAGAAATGTTGATAAGAATTCTTCATACATCCGGACCAAGAAAGAGGTCTTGCCGTCGCTTACTTCGTAACCAAGGATGGTGGGAAACAGTCAGAGACACATACAATGATCAGCGTTTTAAGGAAACTTTCAGGTTATCAAGAAGGACATTTAACCTAATACTTGATAAAATACGTCCAAACTTGCAGAAACAAGTCATCACAGAAGTGCCTATCCAGCTGGATATGAGATTAGGAATATGTTTATATAAACTTTCAAGGGGAGATTATCTCTACACATTTGCAGAAATGTGTGGTGTGGCCGTTCCTACAGTCTGCACAATAGTCAGTGAAGTTTGTACCGCTATTGTCGAAGGTTTTATGATTTAGTCACAAATATCTTTCCGAAAACTCACCAACAATATGTCGATAGCATGACTGAGTTTGGGTGTGAATGGCAGTTTCCATATGCATTTTCAGCTATTGATGGCTCCCATTTACCCATCAGATGCCCTGCTGGGGGTGCAGAATCAATGAAACATTATTTTAACTTTAAAGGTTTCTACTCGATTGTGCTGATGGCGCTTGTTGACGCAAAATATCGCTTCATTTGGGCATCAATGGAGCTCCAGGAAATACTCACGATTTCACGTATTTCCAATCCACGAATTTATGGGATGGAATATGTAAAGGAACAATAATTCCGAACGTATCTCAAACCATCAGTGACGTTGAAATCCCACCCTTAATCCTTGGAGATGGCGCCTTTCCAATGCGATCGTGGATCGTCAAGCCGCACGGGGAAGGAGTCTTGACGGACGAAAGGCGATAGTTCAACTTTAGACACAGCAGAGCTAGGTTAGTCACAGAAGGTGCGTTTGGTAGGTTAAAAAGCAGGTTTCGAGTGCTTCATAGAAGATGTGAAAGCAACAAAGAAACTGTAAAACTTATGGGGTTAGCTTGTATTGTCTTGCACAACATTTGCATCGCAGAAGGTGATTTAATACCGAGAAAATATGATATATCTTTCGATCACGCTGCTAACAAACGACGTAGTCAACAAGAGGTCCGTGATCTCCTGGATCTCACTGATTCGAAACAGAAACATTTTGATATCACAGGGCAAACAGCAGCTAAAAGTGTTCGTAACATATTAACAAAATTATTTTGGGAAGAAAAAGAAGACCAAAGTGAACAAAAGCAAAGCTTGTAATCAAAACAATTTTACTCTGTGTATGATATTCAAATCTAAAACGAGTGACGCTAAATCAAAAACGACCACATAACAGTAAAGTTGAAATAAGCGTCACTAATTTTGACACCTTTATAGTGGACTGAAGAAGATTAAACAACAACATGTGATAAAATTGAGTTCTACACTTTAAAGATATCTTTGGTCAAAAAGTTGTGCTGTAAAACCAGCCTGTGAATTCATCGAGGGTAGTTGCGGTGAATAACCAGGATAGCTATTTGGAATATCGTTTGCATTAGGATGCGAATTTTGAAAGGTTGAAAAACCTGAAGAAGAGCACACATATTAGCCATTAATTTAAAAAACATTTCATCTCGGCTTGCTTGTCGTTGACTTTCTTCTTTGAGAAAAGTTAAAATATCTTTTGAAGTGTCATTAGCTACTAAATCCTTTAATTCTTTGATGGAGCTAGACAACTCTCTCACAATTCCTTCAATATTTCCTTTCTTTGATTTACTTGCTGAAGGGGGGTTGGTACATATTTACGTTTTTTTGCTACTGCCATCAGTAGATGATAACAACTCACCAGGCACATCATTATCTATGCCATCTGACAATTCGGTGTTTATGCCAGGTTCAACGGATTGCTCTGGTTGACAGCTTGGCATAGAGGTTATAACAGGAAAGAGCTTATTGAACCATTCACCAAGCTCTTTATCCTCCTGAAATCTTTTTATGCCAGAAGCTGACTTTACTTTCATTGCAGCATCCCGACATATAGCAACACATCTTTTAAATTTTTGTCTTGTCTGCATGATATCAAATGAATATTTATCTCCCCTCTCATTACATCTTTGTGTCACTTCTTCGATCACCTTTTCATAATACTTTCATTTTTTGCATTCCTTATGTTTGTCAAAAGCAACTTTTCTTTGTATTTTTCGTTGTTAACTATAATATCTACTAAGTCATTAACAATGGTTTCTGGCCATTGGCATTTCCGACCTTGCTTTTTCTTTGTTTTCTTCTTAAGCTTCTCGAGGAGGATCGGATTAGATTCACCACTTGAATCATCTTCTTCAGACATTTCAAAGCACACATTCTGCAAATAATGTTATTTATAAATAATAAGATACTTTCGCAGATATTCAAAGAACTAAAAAGATAACTTTTATTCACAAAATCTTCAGTTGCAGCTAGCTATATTATATATTTTCTACTTACTTGCTCGCATGCTAAGCCTTCGTCAGCTATTTTGAAAATGAAGCGGGAAAAATTATCCGCTGAGTTTGCATAAAAGATAATAGAAAATGTTTTGACTTCAAATAAAGGATACACCAAATAATATTAAGTACGACACAAGTTCGCCTGTATAAATACACGCTTAACTTCTGCCGCACTTTTGCATTAAGTTCGACAAAATTTGCTGGATTTAATTATATTGTGGAACATTTCGTTTTATACGGCGAGACTTTTGTTGAACTTAATTCAATAAATGCCAAAATTAAGTTAGACACGACATAAAAGCGGCCGTATAAACTTACCCTAAACGGACATAATTCCCTGTATGTGATTAATATTTTAAAATATTGCAGCAAAATTTCAGTTTATAAAGAAATCATAAATTGTAACAATAATATTTTTGGTACGATAAGTTGTTATATCAGAAATATATAAAGTTTTTTATTGTATTGTTTTGCGTTGTTTTGTGTATGAATCAGCTGTCACATTTTTTTATTATATACATAATAATAAATATTTGTTGTTCTTTAGAAAACTATGTAAAGAAATATAAAAGAAATTATAAATAAATGGACAATACGTCTTCTTCAGCTTTTAAAGGAGATGTTGATGCGGTCTACACGTTGTGGAAGTTCGTCGGCAGCCAACTCTTAAAATCACCTTGTTACTGTCGTACTTGTCAACTAATCATGTTCGATAATAACGAGAAGGCGATTCGTCACATAGTTGATGAAATGATAGCCGTTGAAAAGTTAACCGAAAATAATGTGAAGGACGACAGCGAAATTAAAATAACATTAAAAGTAATAGAGGTTAACAACAATTCAGACAAATCAGAAGAAGAAAGTGATGATGATTATAACGACATTCAATCGTATGTATCGTCCACGTTGAATATATCTGATGATGTCAACGATTTACAATTTCCACCACCTCCACCACCTGCGTCGTCTGTTGACGACGTACAAGAACAAGAACAGTCGTCGGATGACTACGAGGAGTTGCCGAGTGGAGATTTTATAAGTAATGCTGATTTTAAATATATCAGCGAGAGGTGTGTGATCACGTTTTCAAAAGAATACAGGAAACAGCTGAGGCAACGACGAGTAACAACGAGTGTTTTAGACGACGACGAATTACGTTTTCTGTCTAAGTTCATTAGATCCGCATTGATTGGTGCCGACGAGGAAGAGAAATGTGTACAACGCTTACAACGATTGCAGCAAGAACGGGAAAACATCATCAAACAACAAGAACAACGTCAACGTTGTAAATGTGTGTTGTGCAAATTTGATGTGCCACTTATCAAGGCGATTAAAAAAGAACTACGTTAAACATT
The DNA here is from genome assembly GCA_039566895.2 of Turritopsis rubra. Taxonomy (NCBI): domain Eukaryota; kingdom Metazoa; phylum Cnidaria; class Hydrozoa; order Anthoathecata; family Oceaniidae; genus Turritopsis; species Turritopsis rubra. The sequence continues at coordinate 28,964 of JAVEOA010000024.1, read as the reverse complement.
TGATTATAAAGACAAAACACGTAAAAAGAAGTATTTAATTTTTATTAATATATACGCTAGGGAAAAACAACTTCTGTAATAGTATTTAAAAGAAGCGTTATGCTTATACAAAGAAATATAGGATTCATCGTTTAACAAATTCTTTTTTTGTAGATTAATAAAAAATATGTTGATTCAAAAGAAGGATGTGATGAACCCGTACATGCTGTTCAACGTGTTTGCCAAAGAGGTGTTGCCAGGAATCGACAAGCACACTGTTGACTACTATTGGGAGTGGCGGAACAACCTAAAAGATTTTTTTGTGGATCTTAGCAAAGCAGTCAAGAAACAGTATGTCGAATTGAAAGTGAAAATTGATGGCGTATTGGTGGACAATGAACGGATACGACGTCACCTGATCGACAAGGCTATTATGGATGAGTGTGATTTAGACTCGAGTAACTACTCGTTTGGATATAAAAAAATCCAAAACGAGTTTCAAAATTACAAATGGATAAACGCTAGTAAAGACAACAAAAGCGAAAACTGTTTCTTTTTTAATGAAGAAGAAGAAGAATATTACGACGATTGTGATATAGACGAGGAAAATGCAGGCGAACTAGACATTTATAATGATGTTATAACAAACAGTGTATGATTTTTTTTAAATATATTTTTTTTAAAACAACATATATACATTGCTTTCTTATTGCTTTGCTTCTTTGTATCATTAATGATTTTAGTCTCATGTTGCCTGTCGTTAAAAAATATGAGAAAAGTGTCTGTGCCCATAAACACGTCACTTTCGGACATGCACTTAACCAGATCGAGCAGCGTCTTTTCAGGCATGCTCGTTTCGATTCCACACAACAACTGATATCTTTGCTGTTGTTGTCGGTCATTTCGCTGTGTGATTCATCGATTCTCTTGATAATGTTTTCGTTCATCCCGATAAGTTCGGCAATTCTTTTCCACGTGTCCTCACCTTTGTACCTTATACATGTACATATCTTATTCTTGTTTGCGTACTTGATTTCCGATACCGGTGTGGCGGCAGCATTTTCATGTAGTTTTTCAATAATCATTATGCTTGCTTTTTTTTTACACAGTGTTGTTTTTTATTTTTGTGTGTTGCTTTTATTTTTTTACTTCTAAAAACAAAATAGAGTAAATCAATAAAAAAACGTATATATATTAAAATAAAAAGAGTGTGTACATAACAAATAAATAACATAATGAGTAATCAAAATAGCAATAATCGGGGGGACGATTCCTACTTCTCACCACACATTACTGGTAACGTTGGGGTTGTGGGGCGTGATGGAACAGGTAAAACTAGCGTAATACAACGATGGGGAGAGCAGAACATGTTAATTGGTAATACTTTATTTTGGCAAACACCAATTGCGTTGGATGAAGAACGAAAGGAGGAGATTAAAAATAGCTTTGTCAGACAGAAAACTGTGAATTTTATAAAGGCTAGTAACGTAGAGGAACTAGATACCGTGGTAGACGAACTACTGTACACATCACAATAACAACAACAAAAATAACGATAATATTAAAAATGATAATGGAAATAATGATGAACAACAAATTGAACCATCATCATCATCATCATCTGCTAAAAAAGAAGAACCTAGAATTCCTACGTTTATTGTTGTTTTGGATGATATGACAGGGATAGTGGACAAATCGAACATATTTGTTATGTTTCTGACTGTGTCCAGAAAGTCCGGTTTCGCCACGATTTTCGTACTACACACGCTACGAAATGCTGAAAGAACGGAAAATCTCTTGTCAAACACTCACATGTTGGTATTACACGTTGTTTTTTTATAAGAAACCAGTCTATAAGAAACCTGAGGCTCAGAAAGTCCAAATTTTAAGAAACTCTTAAGAAACTTAGGCAGGCTGAGTCCAACCCAGGTATTAAAAACTTACTACAAGGAAGACAGAAATAATAAAAAACAGTTATTGATGAACTTGGGTTTTTCAATAAACAATGTAAAATAGCACTAGATATTGAAAAGTTCGAAGATATTGCCATCATAGTCACCATCTTCCACAGTCATGTCATCAAATTCATGTTCTCCATCATCGTTTTCATTAACTTCCGTCATTTCTCCATTAGTTTCAGGGGCTTGATTGGGCTCAGGGACAGCTGATGCAGGATCTCCCAGCGCAACAGGTGGCACTTTGTAGTCTGGCAAGCCTTCGGGTTGAATCAAATCATCGTCGCTACCATCACCAGTGATCAAGCAGCCAGTTTTCTGAAACAATCTTTTGCGATAATCAACGGAATCACTGTTGGTGAGCTTAGCATACGCATTTCCAACCCAGTGGCTGATGAGAACACGCCTTTCCGAAGCTGTGATGATGACGTTGGAGAATACCATTTTTCAGCATTCTCGTCACTGTCTAGCCACTTGTAGAATGCCTGCGTTATCAAGCATTTTAGCCTTTCAGCATAACCAGCATCGACAGGTTGCCATATGTCTGTTGCTCCCGGAACGCCATACCAGCATATCCCACCAATTTCGGACACCTTTGTCTTGAATTTGTCACTGACTTGACCAGCCAAATTATCACAAAAGAGAACAAATTTCTCACCAACAGCTGGTTTCAGGGTTCGGTCAACCCAATCACAACAAACCACTGTGTCTGCCCAAGCACACTGTTGAAAGTAAACATCGACCTGTGGATGCCATGAAGCTTTTTCATCAGCACTTATTCGCCGACCTAATCCACGAAAAATGACAGCAACTTTTGGTTGCTTTCCTGACGCAGAGAAGCATATTTGAAGGGTACATTGACGCTTGTCTAAGCCAGACCCAGGCTGGCTTACCCAGACCTTCTTATGCCGGTTTTCTGGGTTGCCACGTTCAACTAGTTCATATGTTTTCTTCGTGTCAATGGCGAACGGAAGTGGTGACTGGTCAACATTGTACCTTTCTTCGGGCAAAAATCTACCAAACTTGGCATCGTAATGATCATTACTAACCGTTCTTATAAGCCGTTCTCGCAGTGTAGCATGCCATCTCATTATTTTATCGCTGTATTCTTCCTTGTTAAGTTTCTTGTTCCTTTGTGTACGGCGTAGCTTTAAATTGTTTCTCTTGATGAAATTTGCAACGACGTGTTTTCTCACAAAAATGTCTGGATCATTCTGTTGTTCCCGGTAAATAATTCGAGCTTTATTCCACAACCAGTTGAAATCTACTCTATGTCCTAAGTTCCTAGCTGTGACAAATCTTTTTCTCAATTCTTTGTAAAGATCGTTATACTTTCTAGCAGGTCGAACTTTAAACATATCTTTCGTTTCACTTATGGCTGCCTGAGTGATCTTCTCTTTGTTTTTCATCCATGCTGATACTTGACTCTTATTAACTCGAAAATGTTCGGCAACTTCGGACTTCTTACATCCAGCTTCAACTTCCATAATGACTTGAGCTTTGAATTTATTCGATATCGATTTTCTGTGATCTCTACCTCGCCTGTTGTCTACTTTTTCTTCTGGGCATGTGACAGGGCTTTCATTTGACTCAAGAAGATCGGCTGATGTCGATGGTGGAACATCGGACGGGATTGTAACATTCTTGTTTTGTTTCGTGTTTTCCAACAAAGTAGATTGATTATTAACTTTTTCAGTTAGTTTGTTGGATAGGTTTTTACACTTTATATAACAGAAAGACCCTGTTGGTTGACAAATTTCTGCTCACAGTGTGGACACTTGAGATTCTTCTGGCTATCTCCAATTGATTCTGGTGGTATATCAATTTTTCTAACTTCGCCTCTGTGCACCACAGTTTTCGTAAAGTTAAAAGCACCTAGTGTTAACTGCTTTCTCGGCATGTTTATTTACTACAGTACACTAAAAAAATCACACAATGTACCACACTGAAAAAAACAACAACAAACTTGAAAACAGTCGAAACTTGTCAATTTCCTTATAGAAGAAAAAAGTGCTCGAACATTTGAAATATATTCGCGGAAAATTACAAAACATCAGCGGGAATCATTTTGTTATTTTGCATTACATTTCGAATTTGCATTCGAATGTTTTCCAATGTTGTCAATTTCGTTTCGTGTGTGTCGTTTAATACCGAAACTGTAATAGAAGCCATAAATAACCTTGTATACAAAATTTACATTTTAAGAAACTTTTCAGGGTGAAATCAGAATAATTAAGAAATTTTTGAGGCTCAAATTATAAAATATTTAAGAAACTCGAGCTCAGCTCAATGCTTAGGTTTCTTATAAAGAAAACAACGTGTATTTAAATTGGGAACGATTCCAAACATTCTTTCTAAAGTCATTTACGATTGGTGTGTACGTGGCGCAAACAAGTATCTCACCAAACGAAACGTGTGGCTGTACAAACTGTATTCCAATCATTTGGAATCTCAATACAGGGAAAAAACAGACGTAGAAATCTTCCCGGAACTTAACACCTATTTACCACACCTGTTGATGGACAATCGTGACGGGGTGAATGTACTGTCCAAATACAGGATCGATACGACTAATAATAAGACACAGTGGTGTTACATTCCGAAAAAGACGGGGGACAGTGAATTCGACAGACTGTCAGCGGTGTGGGATATAAAAAGAAAACGATTTAAAATCGAAAAGTTATTCGCTGGCAACGTCACTCAAGGAATTTTCTCAGTACGAAAACAACTTGCAACAGAATGGAAGTGGAACAGGACCTGGACAGGGAAATTCAAAAACCTCTGCTACGGGAAGACGAACTGAACGAAATAAACGATGCGTTCCCCACTACTGCGTCAATCGATACAAGAGTAGAAGTGATGGAAGAAAGTCAAGTACAACAGCAAAACGTAGAAAACGAAGATTATACTACTACGCAACAAACACAGACAAGTCATCATCAACATCATAAAAAAGATGACATTGTTGTTTCCACCGACATCGTCCAACGGTTCGGTGACTGCACGAAATTCGTTGACCAATCCGTTCATGAAACGAATGGAGTTAGACTTGCATTGGCGTGAGGTCATAGTGTTTGTTGTCAAACATTTGTGTTGTTACAACATGGAGTCGAGAAACCTGAGTGATAACACAAAGATACTGGTAAACTTGTTGTGGAATGAACATTTGCCTGGTAGATTTTATGATTTGGTGCATGCCGATACTAACGTACTGAAAATCCTCTTTCAAGAACCAAGTTCAAAGACTGCACGACAATTCATAAAACAACTGTTGTCTCACACTGACGTCATGGAAGAAGTAAGATCTAGTTTGAAAGAAAACTGGGATATCATTAGAGGCATTTTCAACATGACATCGTACGAAATGATAGTTTCCAATCCGTTTCAACACCAGGTGGAGAATGAAGTCAAAGGTAAACTCATGTTAATGATAAAAAAGTACCACGACAACAAGAATTTCGACACTGATCAACAACTCAAACACTTGCTTGTGAAAATAGAAAAAATGGAGAGCGAAATGATCGTACAACAGAAAAACCTTATAGGACTTGTAAATTATATAAAACAATGTAACAATGATAAAAAATAAATAAATATATTTTTGATTATACTTAAAAATGTTGAAACTTCCTGACTTTACAAGGGCACACTCTGAGAGTGTGGTCTCGTTAAACAGACCGGATGCAATGTCCAACACACCCTTTCGAACGTATAATGTTAACGCGGGAAAAAAACGTATGGAAAAGAACGTAGGTGACGATGATGTTCGTGAATACTTTTCGTCTACGGGGAGTAATCACAATGTACCAAGAAACAAGGGTGAAATGGATCGTCTGCGCGTGTTGATGCAAGACGAGATGATGTCGAACGCGCTACAACAAGATCTCAACTTCTTGTTCGATGTTAACAGAAATCAGGTAAACTTGCACGCTGGACCTACGCGTGCCGACATGGTACCACACCTACTCACCGACCCTAGCATTTACAATTTGGCATTGGGTGACGCACGCGGTGAACATTTTGGTACCAATCCAAGCGTGTTTGAAAGAAACGATGGTAGTATAGGTATCGGTGCACTATTATCGTCTGGAGCTGCGACTCTGGACACAAAAATGAAAGGTGTAAAAGGTGAAATGAAAAAGAAACTAATCGAAAAGCTGTTGCAAGATCGCAAATTGATAGACACTCTATCCGGTAGCGATAAGAAAAACCCCGATGACGATAGTGGTGGGAAGGAAGTAGCTAATAACAAACAAGTGTTGGCAAACAAGTTATTGGAATTAAATGACAGAGCTGGAACGCTAGAAAAAAACGTACTCACCGGACAACGCGTTGACACGTCGAACGAACAGATCAAACAGTACATACAAAATTTAGGTAACACACTCTTGCTAGGTAGAGACAGCATTTCACAACAACAATCATCAGCTACGAGTGGTGGTAAAGATAATGATAACAGTGACAATGACGATGACGATGATGACGATGACGATGAAACTAAAATAGCTAATGTGGCTAAACTCAACATGTTGAATGACTTTAGTTCGTTAATGAGTGTCGAAGACATCAGCAATCAACTTAACGATGATTTATATCAATACGATGATGCAACGATGATGCAAAATTGGAATAGGACGAAGTGGAAATTCCCAAACCGAATAACGATGATGTCCTAGTCAAGAACTTCTTTCCGTCGCAAACGGGTACGGACGAGTACGTGGATCCTGGTACGATAGCAAACACTACCGACAACAATACATTGCAATTGAAATACTTTGACCTGTTGATAAACAACGTAACAATCAGAGAACTATTGATGCGTAACGGTTTCGTAGTTGACGTCAATCGTATAGTGAAAAACGCTAGAGTGATCAACGAAAGTGTCGCAGAATTCATTGCCATATGTTTAGACATGAACAGGAAACAATATCCAATATTGTGGTCGATAAACTTTGATTTCAGTGAGTACGATGAGTGGTTGCACAACAACACTAACTATTTGACACGGGAAGAGAAATTCGTAAACTACTATTACTGGAAGTACATATTCGGAATCGTAAATCACTTTCTCTTGGGAGATTATGACAATGTTGATGTTCCGACGTTAAGATACAGATTTCTGGACGAAAAGACTTTCGATAGTAGTATGGAAGGAGTGACTTGGACTCAGTTTTTGGAAACTATGATGAACAAGAGTAGCGAAAACGACATGGAAAATCGTCTCGTCGAATCCATTCCACGCATGAATCTATTCATGAAAGACTTTAGAAAAATGGTAGTTTCACTCTCACTGAAAGTCATTCACACGCTTGCCACAAATAGTTACGATCAGTATTACGCTGACGCAAGTGTAACTATGTACAGTCGATGGCTGTACTCAGTTACTCCTCACACGAATAACGAATTGTTGGTAAACACGCAAAGAATGACTTCACTATTTCAATATCTCGCGAACAGAATAAAATTGTTTTTCAAGTCGGATGACAATATTGAACATCATCAACAACCACCCTATTATCCTAATAATAATCCAAAAGTAGATTTTGAAATGCAAACTATGCCTATCGATAGTTTTTTTGAAGTACCGATAGAAGTTGATGACAACGACGATGACAACAACGACGAAATGAAACAAGCAATTCCTTTATTAAGTAGAGGTGGAATTAATAGTGATGACATTAGACCTACGAAAAAAGCACCACCTATATTAAGTAGAGGTGCAATTAATAGTTATGACATTACCTACTATTGACAATGAAAAAGAAGACTTTGGTATTCAAACAGACATAGAAGCTAGCGGTATAGATGCTACTAGTCAAACCATCAATCAAAGTACGACGTTGATTGACGGATCAACACAAACTTTCCAATCGGGTGATCAACGTCATGATGGTGTTGACGTTGAAAGAGATTCTGAACAAGTGTTTACTAATTTCCTTTTGAATTTGGACAAGGAATTGTATGATAACGACGATAACAATTATGATAATAATACAATGACAATAACAACTTTGAATAACAATGAAGGAGAAGAGGAAGACAAAAAAATACTGATAAGTTACAACAAGTTGAAAGAAATGGGACGGGAGAGAAATATTCGTGTCAAGAAAATGTTGCAAATAAACCAGACATCGATTTTAGAATATCAAAATCGAATAAACACTCTGTCCAACGAAACGGTCAAGTTGAGAAATTTCAACGAGAACGTTGTCAACCAGTACCAACAACGTGAGAACGAGGAACGTATGAAGTGGATAGAGCGAGAAAAAAAGATGAACGAAGAGAAAATCGCCGTACAAAACAGAGAAATGGAATTGAATGCGTTTATTGATGAACAGGCGAAAAAAACCAAAGACAATTTGATGAGACTACAATTGGAGGTGGATCAGACGATCAAAAACAAAGAGGCTAGTTACGCATCTAAAAAACTAGAATACGAAAGACAATTGAAAGAAAGCGAAGAATTGTTACAAACAATGGACGAGAACGTTAGAACAAGTAAACGTATGATTGACGAACTGAACGAACGTATAGAAGACAACGCTATCACGATGAACGGAAAAAAACAGTTGGAATTGGAAGCACGCGATGTTATGATAGACAATTTGAACAAAAAAATAGCTGAAAACGAAATACTAAGGCGGAACAACGAAGAATTAATACGTCGTCAACGTACAGAGTATGAGGAAGAGTTAAAACGTCGCGAAAACCAATTCAATTCGCAACTACGCGAGGTGAGAGAACATAATGCTAGTGAAACGTTAGACATGCTCAATCAAAACGCTGAACTATTCAATCGAGAGAAAAAACAGTTGGCTTGGGAAAATCAACAAAAAATAAATGACGTATCACAAAATACCAACAACGTATCGACGAGAGTGAAGGACGAGTTGGTGAACTATCTACGCAGTTAAATTCTCTTCGAGAGGAAAATCAACAAAAAATAAACAACGTTGGTGTTGAATACCGTCAACGTATCGATGAGAGCGAAGGTCGAGTTGGTGAACTATCCACGCAGTTAAATTCTCTTCGAGAAATCGCTGGTGAATTGACGAACAAGAACCAGTTGTTGGAAGACGAAAGTAGTAGAGCTGCGCTGAATTGGCAATCACTGTTGACGGAAAAAACCAACGAATACGAAAAGAAAACCGAGTTGAACGACAACCTACGTAAAGATTTGGAAGACGAAATCAAAACTTGCGTAGACAAACACTAGTGTTGACAGACAAACTGGTGGTGTCAAAAGACAATATTGAGTTCAACAACGAAAAGTGGCAAAACATAGACGAAAAGAAGACGCGTTGACGAATGCTAGTAAATACACGATTTCCGTACAACAACCCGAACGTATGGAAGAAGAAGTCAACAACACTGAATATATAAACAGCACGAACGACGTGTTATTTGGCAGCAACTACTGGCAGTCGTTGAATGAACGCGTGGAACAGCAGCAAGATTAAGAGCTCAAAGCAAATACCTAGCTAAAAATCTAAGTGACGATAGTGCTAGTGGTACTACTGTAGACCATTGTTCGTGGAAAACGAAATAGTACAGAATATATTTGGTAAAGAGAAAAAACCAATGCCAAACGACTTTGCAAACGCAATGGATGGTTACGAGAGTCTGCAGAAAACTTTGAGTGAAAAAAGGTACACGGTACAGGAAAATTCGAAGACGAGTCGAGAAACTTGGACAACGCAGCCACAACTAGTAATTCTGTCAGAAAGAAGGTAGACAACAGTGGTGAACTAGCAGAACTGATAAACGTTACGCACACTCTAACGGACAAAATTCCGTACGAAGACCAGTACAAATTGGGAATAAATTTGGACTATATTAAAACTATTGAAAAGGTAACTCGTCAACAACGTGTTTCCGGAGCGGGTACTGTAATAAGTAAACTAAAGAGAATACGTAACAGACACGAACAGCTAGACGGAATCACGAGATTTAATTATCAACTATTGAAACTACTGCATTCGAAACTAATAAAAAAAGGTGAACAGTTAACGGTAGACGACATCGTTGTGATAAAAGAACTCAAAAGCAGTATGGATGTAGTGTTAAAATTGAAAAAACAAAGTGGAGAATTCCTATCGAAAAGGCAATTCGAGATGGAGCGAAGAACAACGAGCGTTGTTAAACTTTAAAAACACCATGAAGAGATGGTACTATCTGTTACGAGAACAAGATGTCGAGTAGTGTGTACGACGAACGCTTTAGGAAATTAAGTAGAGACGCCAACAGCGCCTTGTTCCTGGAAGACAAACTCAATTTGAAAAATTGAAAAGATCAAAGTACACGAAAGACAAACAATTACGAGAAGATATTATTAACAGTAAACAAAAAAGAAAAACAAACAATAATGAAGATTTTATTAACAATAGAAATGTAAATGTAAATATTAATAATAATAATAGGTACAAAGAAGTGTTGAAAAAAATAAAAAATGTTTACGATTACGACTATCAACATTGTACTCGCTGAATGCACCGTTGCAACGTATGCACGTCGACTTGGCAGACATAAGGTACTTCAAAATCCCTAGTGTTGGGTACGTACTAGTGTGTGTAGACTTGTTCTCTTCATACGTGTTTGGGTACAAGTTGAAACACAAGTCTAGCTTGAGTAAAAAATGGAGGAATTCTATCGAGACTTGGAAAAGTATAGAAACAATAATCAGACACGATTAGTATACAAGGAGACATGGAATTCACACATAACAACAGCATAAAATTACAGAATAAAAAATACAACATAGAAATGTATTCAACGTCTAAGAACGGTGGCACGCGTTCGCCGCGGAACAGAAGATACGTGTATTAAAAGAGATGTTACCAAAATAAGATGCGTGGCTTGCAGAAACGAAACACCAGTGCAAAGGCAATAGATACCATACTGAAGAGTATGAACGAAAAAGTGTCGGAAAATATAATTTTTCACCAAAAGAAATACTAACGATTCGATAAGAAACGACGACTACAGGATAGTGTACACATGACAGAGAGTCGAGAAATCGCAGAAATTACACAGACGTCAGGCGAAATATTTCGAAAAGAAAAACCAACGCGCACGTAACCAACGGTGGGAACTTAAAGTTGGTGACAGAGTGTTGTTGGCAATGCACAGAATAAAAAAGTCTAGCGTTGGTGATGAGAGATTTGTAAAGTTTACGACACAAAACGTACGGTTGTTCGACGAAAACACGGTATACGTGGTAACTAAAAAACAACAAATGACTGATTTTCAACGCGACATCGATCAGAAACAGTACTACTACTGGATAGAAAACAACGAAACAGGTGAAAGTATAAAGGGAAGATTCAGTAGAAGAGACTTGTACAAGATTTAAAAAAATTATGGACAATATACTGCTATTCTCATTCGACAAAGTTCCGATTCTTGTACGGACGGAAGTATAAATATGATAATTCAAAACAACGATTTGGATCAACAAAGTATATTCTTAAACGAAGGAGAAGAGGTGACACTTCTCAAAGGGTTAATACACAAAATGCCAAAGTATTTAATTACAGAAAAAGAAGAAAAATACTTATCATTTGAATAAAATAACTCCGTTTAGTGGTGACGGAAAAGAATCTCTCACTATGAACGTATCGTTTACGCATCAAATAGAGTATGTAAAATCGGGTAGAGACAAAGCAGTTGGAGAATACAGAGAAGCAACAGAAATAGAAGAGATAACCAATTCGTCTAAACACACATTTAATTTCGACGTGTTACCAAATTATCAACAATTCGTGTACGCAAACATTGAAAAATTAAATAACGGAAAAATAGAATTGGGAACTTACTTTGACGTGTTCAAAATGTACAAAAACGCAGAAACGACTAACAATACGTAGTATGGAAGAACAAAAATTTAGTAGCAAAAACTAAATTAGTAAATAATCATTTAAAGTTTTTCATTCCCGACGAAATAACGATTGACAAGTGGAGTTTAAAAAGCATATATGATATATTTTAATCGATCAACCAAATACTACCTAATCATAAATTCACGAAAATCTGATGTCAATGTTTAAGTTGAATAAGTCGAAATCACCGATATTCAAGTCTAGTTTTAAAAACGAAATAGATTTTTGATAAAAACAATCATCTAATAGTTTATTTTCAAATGTTGAAATATCTTCTGACGATTTTCAACACTCGATTTTCTGGTTTGTCACAAATGGCTTCAACATCATTATTTTATTGTAACAATCAATTACACTAATTCGAAAAATAAATTTCTTGGAAAATATTATCTTCACATTCATGGTAAAAATACACAAATATTTATCACCGAAGAATTATACGCGATGTGGATGAAAACATTTAAATTTCTAATAAAAATGATAAAAAAGGAAAAATTGAAGCGAAAGAATATACTAGACGAATTTATCAAATACATTATGGTACACAAATACACAAATCAAAACATTAAAAATTTATTCAAGTATGGAAGTGGTAATTTAAAAATAAAAGCAAGAGAAAAACTTATTAAACTATCTGTTACGTTAGATACGTATACGAATTTGAAGCTATTGATACGATAATTTAAATAAATACAAAAACGGATATTTACCACTACCCATTCCTGTTGGAAAAACTGTAAATGATATCAATTTTTCAAAACCAGTAGCTGCTGCTAATCAAAAAAAAAATAGATGGAAGTTTCGTTACAGAACGAATCAACGTACAAATTCGTCGGAAAAAACGAAATGGAACGCATCATTTGGACACACTATTCATGTTCCATACACCTCATTAAAATACTTTGAAGTTCCGAATTTGAATTTCAAACATTGAGGCTAAACGCAACCAATTCAATCGCTGTTTTATATCAAAAGGGAATCAAGACTTCTGTTTTGTCCACACTATCCTCGACTCAAGAAAAAAACGTAGGCGAAAGCGCTATAAATGCTATTATTAACATTCCATTAATCGACGATAAAGACAACAACAAGAGAAAATGGTATAACCTGTGTGAATTATCGGTATTAACAAGTAATGCATCGTACAAGAACGAATTAACCGAATTCAATTACTCAATGCTTTGGGCTCGATGGAAAAAACCTTAATCTAGCCAAAGACAACAACTTAACAGACATACTGATCGCAAGGGAAACTTACAACAGTATTTGTCCTCAGGTAACAAACGAAAATCATCATCTATGGACACTTTAACGATAATAGAAACTTTCGTCATCGACTTCGACGCGAACACACAATCCTACTATTTCGACTTTGCCAATAACAGTCAAAAGGTCATAGATTTCTTTAATAATAGAAATAAAAATGGTAGTTCATCATATACGTTATCGTTAACGTCTATGTTAATGCCAACTAAATTAGAAAAAGATGAAAACGGAATATTTCTAACGTGTAGCGGAATAGACAACTCGGTAACCGTACTATTTCATCAAAACGACAAAACACGCGTGGACGAAGAAAATCATTGCGCTACTAAACCTGAGTGAAGACGAAAATTACCAAAAACTGAAAGACAAACAGAACAATTTCATATTCAACATACAGGAAACGTTGGACAACAGTGGAAAGATACACCACCAGACTTTCCCATATCATTTAACGAACTGTCGGAAATAAATAATTTCAAAATATCGTTGAGAAGTGTAAAGAACAAAAGTATTAAATTCGAAAAATCAACAGAATTTAAGACCATCATATTCACATTTAAAATCAGTCGATTAGACGGTGGAAACAATAAACGTAATAGATTGTAAGAGAAAAAAACAGCGAGATGTTTAACACTAAAAGAAATCACAGGTACTTGAACCTGGCGCTTCAACGCACAGTAGCATGTTCAAAAAAAACGTAAAGAACACGATATTTTCACAAATCAGAGGTGCGTACGAAAAACACGGGGTAGAAATGAAAAGATTAAAAGACGAAATGCGTAAGAAAGACGAGAAATAAACCAACACAAAAAAAATATGAAGAGATGAAAAGGCAGAACAAACGCTGTAAAAATGATAAAGGAAAGTTCACGACTTTAAATAAAGAACTCAACGAGAAGATGTCGTTAATCAAAGAACTCCAAAGACAAAATAACGAACATCAAACTACAAATAACAAAAAACAATCTAGATCATCAAAAAAAGGTAGTCGTGCGACTAAAAAAAAGAAACAACAACAAGAACAACAGTATAATTATAGTGACGAAAACGATGAGTCTAGAAATTCCAGCGATGAAAATAATGACGATGTTGACAACGAAAACAATTATGGAAATTATAACGATAGTTATAATAATTCAAATGATTCAAGTGATGATGACGATTATACTTCTGGTGCTACTGTTGGTCAAAAGCGAAAAAAAAAAAGAAATAGTGGAAAGAATAAGAGAAATCGAACCGGAAATACCAATAGTGGAAAAAGAAGAGGAATGGATCGTCGTCTGCAACAAGAAAATATTTATACTACTAAAAAACCATTGTAATTAATTTAAAGTCAAACGAAATAAATTGTACGAATAAACAACTGATTTTTTCTTTGCATACAATAAACGTAAAAATGGTGCAAATGCAAACACCTAAAGGTGTACACGACACCAATAGTGTAGAGGTAGAGAACATGGACACAGATGACGTTATGAACAGGGCGAGTAACGTGAACGAAGTCCAATCCAAATTGAATAATGTTAATTCGCTAATCACGAAAGGGGAAATTCAGCAAAGCGTAGTAGAGAAATATTTTCCAGGCTATTTAAACTTGAAACGAAGCGGTGTCATCGCGTCTACGCACAGGAAAACCGTGTACGCACAGCCAGGTTACAACAGCAAACAGAAAATCATATTAGATATCGATGTGGGACAGAACAAGAGATTCGTACCCAAAAGTTGTAGGATAATATTACCGATAAAATTTACGAAACCGGACGGAAAAACAGCGTTGCCAGACACAACAGCTTTAGTTAACTGTTGGCCAGCAAAGTAATACAAGATATAGTTGTAAAAACACTGTACACAGACGACAATATTAACAAACAACAAGAATTGGATTGTAGCAGATTCGCGGACATGAAGTTGTCGTTCATTCCCGAAAACAAACTCTACATGTTCGACAACGACTACAACTATTCGTCCGCCGTCACGTCCAGCGCAGTGAGAAGAAATTTTACTGCTCCCACTTCGACCGCAATTACCAATAGAATAAATAAATGGAAATCGCTTTGGCAAAACACCACAACGGGAAACGAATACGAGATATCACTAGAACATCTCTCTGAATTTTTCAACATTGAAGACCTGTTTAAAGTTCCCATAAGAATTGAACTCAATCTGTGCGTAGACATGAACAAGATATTCGAGTCTGTAGCAACACTATCATCTGGAAGTACATCCAAGTCCAAAGAAACCGTAGGAATGATTCACTTTACGAGCACCCTATCTGGAATACATAGAGTTGTCGATGGCACCCATCTATCTCACGTACGATAACCAGTTGGAGTCTACGTTAAAAAACTACTATTACAAGATAAACAAAGTGTACGACAAACGAATAGAGGAATTAAACACTGGACAAAATTTCAAAGAACTCAACTTCGCGGGCACGACGTACCAATTCGACTTTTTAGTCATCAATGTAGAAGACAGGCAGTCGAAACAACACCTTTCCGCGTACGACACGTACGGTAGTGAATTGTCAACACTCAATATAAAATCCACTTATCAAACAACAATTTGCATAACGACACAAACTCCTATTTTAACCTGACAGACACTCCGACAAGCGAATTGTACAGACAATACGCTGCGTGGAAATTGGGAACGTGTTCAATGTTGGGTAGTACACAGATGATGGACTCAGAAAGTCTGACAAGATTGCCAAACTATTCGAGTTACTGGTCTGTAGGATACCCGATTGTCATAGATTTAAGACAGTCGAGAGGATACATGTACAATGAGTTGGAAGGATGAATGGCAATCACGGAAAATTAGTAGTTAGATTGGGCTTCAAGAATTCGGCAACTACTAACTACACCATAACGGTGTCGGAGAGTATAAACGGATCGTTCTTCAAGTACATCGATCACGGAATTTCAAAAGTAGCGAGCGACGTGTACACACCAAATCGAGGTTGATGACACAACAATAAAAATATAAAAACAAACAAATAATAGCAATTAAATTTAATAATAAGCATTAAAATGACGGTGTATGGCTATCGACGATTACAAACTGGTAGGGGTAGGAGGAGGGTACGACGAAGACGTCGTAGAATGCGAGGTCGTGGTGCAATAATGAACTTCTTGAAAATGGGTGGAAAATCGTTGGGAAAAGCAGTATTAAAAAACGCTAGAAACATAATAACAGACACAATGAGTAACTATCAGACCGAAAAGAATAGAAAAAAAAATAAATTTACACAACAATAAAAAAGGAATTACCAAGTTGAAAAATTTCACAATAACGATTATCGTTAATACAAACAAACGAAAAAACAAAGAGATATAATGAGGAAAAGCTCGTATATTCAAAGATCACGAAGACGAAGAACACGATTTAAAAAACGAAGAAAAGGAATGCGTGGTGGAATTTTCCATTATTACCACTATTAGGTGCAATAGCTCCAGCTATTATTGGTAAATTGTTTTAATAAAAAAAATATAATATATGTTATTTCAACTGGAAAAAATTATTTTAAACAACATGTCAACGGTACCAGAGGGACTGTACGAAGAAGAGATTACCAAATTCGTAAACGATCACGGTGGAAAGTACATGAAATTTAATCATGTCGCTACCATCGCCGTAGACGAAATGGACGAATATTTTGAAAAGACCGTCAGGAAACTACACAACAAACACACTATACTACCATTTGCTATAGTAAACACAGACATGCGTGAGGATCCGGTACGCATTGGTTTTCCGTATGCAAGTGCAAGGGAGGACTAGTGCTATTCGATTCGTTCGGTCTGTTCGGTTTCAGGAATTTCCTAGAATCCGACGACGAACACCTAATTCACAAATACTTCAAAGGACTACCACCACACAACAAAGAACGGCGTACAGAATATGGAACGATCCGGAATTGTCTTTGACGAAATTGGAATTCCATCGTGAACTGTGGGTGAAGGACAACGGTAAAAAAATGACAAATGACGAGCTGTCACCGATGGCAAATAACTTCGTGAAGTTAATCTTAGCGTTTTCCACGTTGTGTAAAAAGTCAGAGTGTAACATAAACATTTGGATTCTAACAAATTGTATTCAAAAAGAAACCTCCGCTTATTGTGCAATATATCAAATGTTAACGTACTACGAGATATTCAATCCGTTGAACACCGCCAGTTACGTAGACGACAAAAAGTTTACTGCCGAGACGTTCAAGAAAATCTTGCGTTCACTATACGACACTGGAAGTACACGCGCAAGAATACGTAACGACGCAAAGTGTCAACTGTTCGTAGACGACTTTAAGATAAAAGGGGAATTCCTACCGAAATCTATTTACAGTGACGATGGTAACGATGAAGAATTAAAAACTGACGATGATGAAGACAACAGACGAAGAAGAACAAATAGTAAATACAAATGGAAATATATAACAATAAAAAATATATTTATCATAATAATATAAAAAATCTCTTTTATTATTTCTCTCATTTACCATTCCTAAAACTACGTAGACATGAATACCTACAAAGTTTGTAGTCACATAAACACGTTGTATATCGACGAGATATTGTCGAAAGAAAACGAGAAAAAGGAAATTGTAAGAATATACTGTTACAACATCGGTGGTGATGACATGATCAATAGTAGTAGATACAAATTAAACAAGACAAAAAACGTAACGTGCGTAAGGATATCACCGTTATATACCGCAACAAATCGTGAGTACAAATTATTGTGTAATATGTGTCTGTATACCGGTTTGAACGAATTGAAATTCCTACATTCTTACGACGTGTACGACGAGTTTAACAATCAACTGAAAGAGTGGAAATCGATGGACCAACGAAAAAGAAATGCATTTCGTGTCACGTCGAAAGAAATAACAGAAATAGTGACAGCATTTATCATTTTGACCTACTGGAAAGATACAACGAACCATACAAGTTAATACAGTTATGTAATGAAAATAAAGTATACGTATGTGAAGAATGTGTGTACGAAACAATAATCAACTTCAACAAAAAGGAAACTAACCAACTGAAAAAAATCAACTTGAATGCTGATGACAATACGTTAGAACAGATTTGCGACGAAGATCAACCATTTTGCATATGTAAAAAACACTTATCGTACGAAAAAAACAACAACACTACCTAAAATGTCTCCTTCAACGACATGATGGAGTTATGCAAGAAAATCTACTTGTGTAACGGATTGTGGAAAGACCTAGCAATTTCCTACGAAATTTCAGACGACACGCGAAATAATCGATCGATCTGAAAAAGGTATAAAAAAGTAATTGCTCTATTCACTATGATTCAAGCCAAATATCCGTACACAACGGTAGAAAAGCTGGTGGAAAAACTACACCAATACAGGCTGACACGAGAATTGATAACCATATTTGAATTCATAAATAAACTACACTTTGTCGAAGTCAAAATAGTAAAGAAAAAATGTTGTGATGAACTAGATGGAACAACAATAACTGGTAGGTCAGATTTGATAATATAAACAATATTAATATATATTATTAGTGTAATGAGAAGAAAATATATTCGAAGATCAACAAAAAGACGATTTAAAAATCAAAGAAAAAATCGAATGCGTGGAGGTTTTTTTGGATCACCAATTCATGCAAAAATAAGGGAGTTTTTTGACAAACACCACCGGTAGAATAATATCAAATCAAATTTTTTATTGTTTAAAATATTGACGTTTGTTAGATAATGAGAAAAAGAACATATATTCGAAGATCGCAACGTGTAAGAAGACGATATAAAAGACCAAGAAAAGGAATGCGTGGAGGTTTTTTTGGGTTAATACCTGGGATATTTAAATTAACAATGGCAGCAACTAAAGGAATCATTTCAAAATTAAGTTAAAAAAAGAACACAAAAAATATACTACGAGGAAAGATGGTGGAACGATAGAGATAGCTATCTGATGTGCGCACAGTGTAACGAAAAGATTGTTGACGAAATATGTGGCAGCTGTTTCTGTACAATATGTGAAAGTTATTTACACAACGAAACTTGTGCTATGTACATATTGTAATAATAACAAATAAAATATAATACACATAAACATAACGTGTAAGTATTATTTCTATCAACACGCGAGAACGATCAGCGAACATGGTTGAAAAATCCAAATACGTTTGGCTAAAAAGAAAATTAAAAGAGAACGAAAATGTAACGCGAGTGTTTGGTAAAGAGCAATTCTGGTGTGGCCAATGCAAACAGATCTCGTACCAACATCACAAAAACAAATACGATTGTATAGCTTGTGGAAAGATATATTGTGAATGTCGTTTTATGTGTGTAGATTGTAACAAAGAAACTAGTTTGAACAAGTTAAAAACGACAGCTCACGAAGAGTGTTGTGAATTGGCTTGCGAACACGTATATGGTTGTCAGGAATGTAATGATAAAATATATAGATACGAAAACGTTTACATGGAAAAGCGTACGTGGTACTTCGTACAGTTCCCAAACGGTGATGGAAACAATGAATTTAAATTCGTTTTTCGCGAAGAAGTGTACGGGTCCATATGCAATTGTCCACTCAAAAGAAAAGGTATTAATAACTGCAATTGCATATTCGCATGTGGAAAATGTTATGAAGAATTATCAAAATGTACTTGTAATTTTTATTCTACGAACGCAAAGTCTGTAATAAATCGTTTTGTCTAAATATACGTCGTACGAGATAACACGCGTCGTAATTCTTTGTTCTTTTGTCTAACGAGTCGTAACAAAAGACTCTATACAAAAGTCGACCAATCAGCGGGTGGTTGGTAGCGAATCGTGGATTATAATTAGTAACCTGGTACTTACAATAAGTTTATTGTAACGCGTAGAAAATATTTACATCGAGAAACAAAAGATGTTTGTTCAGCGATATTTATTTATCGTTTAACGAAAAGGTGAACAAAAGAACAATGAGACCTTTGTTCTTTTATTTGTTTTTAAAAAATATAACAAAAGAAGGACCAGTTTCAGTAGAAAACACACTAATCGCCCCTTACCCCGCCTATCATCATCAGCCGTACCTTATTCTCGACGCTCAGACAGGCTGTACTTATATCCATGGTCAGTCATACTTAATTTCCATTGAGCCGTAAGGGGATTCCCTAGCCGGCTCTTCCTCGTTGTTGTTACCTGAAGTTAATTGTACTTACTGGGGTTTTTTGTATTTACCAGTGGCGTTGCTGGTTAACAAACTGAAATAATGTGTCAGGACATCTTCATTATCTGGAATTATGTACTTGTTTTGCAACAAATACACTCATATATTGTAAATAGGCATATCTAGTAAGGTACGGCTAAGGTATGGCTAAGGTACGGCTGTTAGGTACGGCTAGCTTTACGTAAGCTGTGTTGTGTGTGTTTTGGAGCTCTATTCTTCCTTTTTAATTTTCTAACTATGAGCACGTGTGAAAAAGAAAATGTAACAGGCCGTAGAAGGAAGGGGCTTGGAACCAATGTAAATAAATGAACAAATAAAGCAAAATTTGGACCTGTATTGTGTTTCTTTTTCTGTTCTCCTTGACCATTCTGTCCTCTATCATACATCATTCTCGCATGCTTTTCTGCTCATATGTTTACGTCTGTGCTGCCATTTACAATATCCCTCGCTTTCGCATGTTGGTGTGATGCAATATTCTAACACGACCTTCTAGATCATTCCATAGAAAATTCTCGTGTATAATATTTTAGTCCTTGTTATGTTAATTCTTTTATTTGCAATTGAAACGAATAATTTATGTAGTAGTAATATTCATAATAATAATGAAATAATAAATCCAAGATCATGGACAACCAACAATCAAACGTACCGAGTGTGCTTGTAGTAAAAGATTTATGATGGGAAGAAAAAGACTTGGAATGAGGTGCATGCGTGTTTATTATCTTTCATATCCGCTCCGCATTGAATTTTCCCCAACGATGCCACTTCTTACTTCAATATCTCGAAAACTAATGCAGATTTTTTAATTCTGTAAAATGGATGTGAAGGAGAAATTTGGAGCTACAGTTGACTCTCTCTAATTCGAATCTCTACTATCCGAATATTTCTATTATCCGAATGAATTTAAAGTCACCGTCAATTTTCCTTAAGAAACTCTCTTAATTAACTTTCTACTATCCGAATCTCTGTAATCCGAAAACCTCTATAATTCGAACGAATTATAAGGTCCCCTCAGCAAAATTATCTCTATAATTCGAATATTCAGAGTGTAAACCATGCATTAAAACTTTCGAACGTTTTTTTTTCGAACTTCGAATTTCTCATCCGTCTGTTCGATGGTATGTTTGTTCGTTTTTGTAAACAGAAGTGCAGCAATTTAATGTGCTTTGATGTCCTGCGTTTTATTTCTCATAATGTCTAAGCGAAACCGTGTAGATCAAAAACTTGAGACCAAGTATAAAGCTTTGGTGGAATTAGAGAAAGGAAAATCCAATAAAGAAGTCGCTCAATCATTTGGTATTCCGCCTAATACGCTTTCTAATTGGAAAAAAAATAAGGAAAAGGTTTTTGACGCTTATAAAAAAGGGAATGCAAAAACCAAACGGATGAAGTCTGATACCTATGAGCAAGTCAATAACGCTATACTGAAATGGTTTACACGTATACGAGCAGAAAATATTCCTGTTAGTGGCATCCTTATAAAGGAAAAGGCTCTTTATTTTGCCAAAGAATTGAACATTGAAAAATTTCAAGCATCGGATGGCTGGTTAGACAAGTGGAAAAAAAGGTTTGATTTGATATCTTATTTATGGAAATATACATTATAAAGTACATATTTATAACATTTTAGGAAGTCTTTTTTCGAGAATGTTAATATACTTTTCTTCTGCTGTGAAAATTAAACGTGACGGTACCTTCATTCCCAAACCATCGTTAACTGGTATTAATTCAAGACTTAATATATCTTGGACAGATGGTATTACAGCAGCCATCATGTTTTAGAATTCGTCATTAAAAAATCAAGAACAAAAATACCGGATGAATCTTTATTTATTTATGAATCTCCAAGTCATGAAAGGCAAGTTCAATGTAAACTTTGAATTAACTGCAGACGAGCTTGTCGATATTGACTTTGAGATCAGTGTTTCTGGTCTCATATCCGATAAAGACATCATTGCCGAAGTGAGTGGATGTGTTGACTGCAACGATAGTGAGGATGATGATTCCGACAACGAAGAACCAACCGAACTGTTGACAAAACCCGATTTTAAAGATGCCATGAATGCCATTTCCATCCTTGAGGAATACAGCATATTTACGAAATTTGGAGTAGATTTGAGGAAAGCACTCAGCGACGCAAGTCGTGTGCTTGACTTGGACTACCTCGTCAACAAAAAACAATCCAAAATTGAACATTTTTTTGAGAAATCCTGAGTGTAGTAAATATAAATAAAGATTTTCAAAAAGAACTCAATTTTTTGTTGTTGTGTTTTCATCTTGGTGGTTTTTGTTATTTTTTCAAAATTTCCGATTTTTTCTCTCTAATTCGAATTTTCACTCTTCAAGTCTGAAAATTCGAATAAGAGAGACTTTCTATTATTCGAATCTCTCTATAATCCGAATAAAAATTTGTCCCCCTTGAGATTCGAATTAGAGAGAGTGAACTGTATATCGGGAACACAGATATCCCTCGGGTATCCTGGTTATCCCGATATCGGGCGAATTCGGGTGAAACAAACAAAAAAGTAAAAATTTCCCGAGCGGTCTCGATTTTATCAAAAGTTTGCCTCGATGGCTCATGTATACTACGTTAATTCATCATTATTGGTAAGTTCCAGACCCCCTCTGAATAGAAACATCAAAGTTTCTGGCTGAAAACATGATTTCCCCGATTTATTTCGAGCTGGAAAAGTTAAGTTTTTTTCGAAAAAAATTGGAAATTTCCCTTACAGATAGGTTGTTGTTCTTGTGAAAATAATTCACACAGGTAAGTGATACAACGTCTCAATGAGTTTGGAAATATTATTATTGAAAAGAATGGTTCTCCCGCTACAAACGCACAACAATTCCGGGGTTAGAGAACATCGAAAAATCAATAATTTGACGTCATTTAACATCAATCTTTTTATTGCAAATCAAATATATGAAAGAAAATGGGGTACTTTCTGATTCAATAAAAATGTGAGGGCAATTACATGCTTTTTCTCACAAATATTTCTTAATACTTCTCTCCAAACCGGGGGTAAGTATGCCAATTATTAGGCGCTTCTTTCGAGGCGCATGGCTGATAAAGACAAAGCACCACGCACCGATCAAAATTTTCAGATTGATTGGGAAGTTTACTAAATTTTCATATGAGCTTGGCAGAACAAGGAGACAGAAAAATAACAAGAGGTTTGTATTAAATATTGTATTTACATCAAATAAATTAACAACTGTTTAAGGCTGCAGTTTTCGTCCATCTGATAAGGATGAGGATCTTGTTTCAATCTTGTCGTCTGAAACCTAGGTAGACAAAAAGTAAAGGAAGTCATGCAGAGACTGAGTCCCCAAATAGCGAAAATAAGAGAGGACTAAGGAGGCTTACCTTACCTCATCTTGGAGGTTACCCCTGCCACAATTTCTCAATCACCATCAAAGTCAGCTCTATCAATTATTTTGTAAAAAGTGACCCTTAACGAAACCCTAAAATAAATAACCTGATTATTTTTGGAGAGAAATAGATAAAAACTCTTCACATTTCACAAAATGTTTTATACATTTACCTCTATTTTTTCTTCATTTCATCACATTTATTTGTACTTCCTTGTGATAGATTGAGTTTTTGTCGGCCTCGACAACTCTAAAGGGAACAAAAGAGCAAAGTAACTTCTATATACGTACTCAATAATTTATGTTAATTACACGATATAAAACATATATTTATCTACCTTCTCTTACACTACCACAGACAAAGCACTTATCTCCTCTATAGAATGCCCTTTCGCCATTCGCCTTACACTGAACACATCGCCGAACCTTACCTAACTGAAGCTTCTTATCGGCGGTGCTCCACAATTCCAAACGACGCATGAGCAGCGCAAGCTTCAGTCCCTGTTCACGAACGCCATACAACTGCCTTAGCTCCTTATTAACTAGGTTGTGCAGACTTTCGCCCTCTTCTTCACTTAAGAATCCTATAGTTCTGTGCTGTAAAACAAATCGTGGCACATCGAAAATAAGTTTGTGCATCTTCCTCGTAATGGTTTCCCTTGGGAAACAAGAATGAAATTCTTCACCGAACTTATTGCACAGACTAGTAAGCTTTTCAATTTCTGGGTCGATTAAAAACTTTCGCAAACAAGAGGCTGAATTTGATTAAAAAACCCAAAAAAAACGCGCAAAAAAGAAGTGCGAAGCTCAGGTTCATCAACAACATTGCAAAGAAGTTCATGGTTTTTCAAAACAACCTTGCAATGATTCTAAATCCTGAACCGCAGCGTCGACAGCAGCTTGTCTTTCGCGATGATCATCAATTCTGGCCTCACAAAATGAATTGCGATCATCAGTTTTGCCCCTACAACCTAAGCAGTCATACCTATCTACATCATCTAAAAAAGACTCAGATTCGCCAATCAACTCGCATAATTGGTGATACCATTTTGTGCAGGTATAATATTTGAATCTAATATTGTTTTGATATTGTATTCCATATCTTACATCCTTATGAACGTAAATTAGGTTTACTTTTTCATTTATTGGACACTAAAGTTGTTGGGACGAGCATAGGTGAACCTACCTTAATATAAACAAAAAAACTTTGTCAGAATGTTTCGTGGATATTTTGAAGTTGACCTGCCAAGTCTTATAGATTTTTAATCAAAATTGGGAATTTTGTAAACTGAGAAGCAGGTTATGGTCATTTGGGAAACCAGAAAAAAAAAAAATCTGACGACAAGTTTTCATCAGTGCTCAATTTTGAATTATTTTTCAATTACAAATAATACAAAGAGTTCACATAAAAAATGAAAGATAAATCAATTAGCAAATGTTTTAATGGAACCACCATTCTTTTTTGTACTGCATTCAAACGGGGAAGAAATTAGCGCATTCATCCCAAACTTCAACAATCTTTGCTTTAAACTCTTGTATGTTTGCCGAAGGTCTACAATGCCAACCTTCATATACCTTTTATTGGATCTTATCCAAAACGATGTAGTTGAGAGGATTGCAGTCAGGCAAGTTGGATGGCCAATCAAAATGTTTGACAAAACAAGAATTCAATCTTTGCTTTAAAAGCCCTTGGACTTGTATTGAGCAATGCGAATGAGCGCTGTCTTGAATAAAAATGAAACAACTCGTGGATATAACGTTTATACCCTTGGACAGTTTGTGAATAATTTCATTACTTTATTTTGCAGTTTTTGTTGGATGTTGTGGAATTATTTTGTCGTTGTGTTGTAGTGTTTTTTAAGTTGTTTGTATCGAAAACTTCCCTTTATCTGTGTCACTGTATAGACAAGTTTTTAAGGTTTTTATCACATTTATTACAAGATTATGCCTTATATAAACATAAAATCAAGGGAATGTATAAAAATACGCCAAAAAGTGCTAATGTGTATTGAAAGAAATGTTATTTTGTTATCATAATGTCTCAGAGAACAAAATAATTTGTTATTGTTATGTGTATGAAGAGAATGAACATTCCTGTGAGCATGTGTGTACATTATCACAGAAAAAATATGATAAAAATATAATCAAATAAGAGATCCTCCACAAACATCGCTTGTTTCATTATACAATTTGATACAATTTAAATTGTTGAAACTTCAGCGAAATCAATTTCGAAATTTTCGTTTCAAATCAACAAGACAAAATGAAATAATTTGATAATAAAAATTTCATTTCAAAGCAACAAAATTAAATGAAACAATTTTATACGATTTACAAACAATTTGAAACAAATTTCATAGTCCTTCCATTATTTCCTTAAATGATTTGAATTGTTTTACAATTGTATGTTGATCGTTTCAAATCGTATAACGAAACAAATTGGTACAATCAAATGTCATACTGTATTTGTGGATGATCCCTAAGTTAGTAACACATTGCATAATCAACTTAAATATTTACATCAAAATAATTAAAGAATTGGAGAATGGTAAGCAAGTGAACAGAGCCTCAAAAAGTTAAAAGTGAATATTAACCAACACATCTTAAAATCATCATTAAACAGTGGCAGTAGGAGTATTTTCAATTAATTAAACCTAGCAATTAGCTTTCAGGTTTATTATTTAAAATAATAAACCAGAAAGCTAATTGCTAGGTAAAAATCAAAGTTTTTAAAAAGTGCTGGCCAACTATCACTTTACATTAAAAACAACAAACATTAGTTGAAACATACTTGTCATTATCCAACAAATGTGAAGTCACATTAATCAGAATAGACGACTTTCCAAGTGACGTATCGTTTACCCTGCGGCCTTTTCTCGATTATTGCGCGTGTTTCTACATGAAATATTAACTAAAATTCCAGAGCTACTGACACTGGTATTAGAGACTCACTGATTATTCAATGCTCAAAATTAATGTTCCTAAGCTTGAGCATAAGAAATTTCAATATCGTTGTAACAAGAATTTTGATAAGGAAAAGAACTTTTGTAAGAATGCTAGAATCTAAACTAGCATGATATTTCTTACGAAAGTTTTGTGTGATATTTTCTGAATAACTAGACTTGGGACCAATCAAAACCAGATATCTCTGTGCAAACAACAAGCGCATCTAAGCAAGGAACTCAGAAAGGCTATAATGAAATCTTGAGGATACAAAAAAATATAGAGTGCAGAGAAATCTGGTTGTAAACCTGAGTATGTAAGCCAAAAAATCTTTTTTATTCAAGACCCAAAATCAATCTGGTCAGGAGAATGCCAAGATTTTTCTGGCGGAAAATGTCCAATTTGATGTCTGAGAATTATGAAATTGGTAGTATTTTTAATTTTGCCAAAATAACAGCCTCATTGAAAATACCTAAGTGGAATTTAACCTTTCTACCCGCTAGTGGTGATACCAACAATGAAATGATGGAATGGCTAAAATCTCACCCAAGTATTTTACCTATAAATAAATGCTTTGGCGCTGGCGAAAAATTGGAGTTTTGTCATGTGATGAGAATGAAGTATCTTGTCATAAACTACTTGAACATTTCCAAAAAAGTCAGTGGTAATATTCCTGTTAGTATGCTTAAATCTTTACGTGCTACAATTGCTCCATTTTTAACAGACTGTTTCAATGAAAGCCTGGGAATATGAACCTTTCCCAAAGAGCTAAAAAAAAGGCTGATATAACTCCTGTACATAAACAGAATGCTTCCACAGATAAATCAAACTATCGGCTTATTAGTCTTCTGCCTATGGTGTCAAAAGTGTTTGAGAAACTTTTGTGCAGCCAACTTCTAAAGTATTATTTAGTAATCCGGTAAACTCTTTCGGAAAATGAATTGTTAGAATTGGTTCAATTTTTAGTGAATGTATTGAAACCAATATTTGCACTCCTCAGGGTCCTATATTAGGGTCATTATTTTTTAATATATTCCTGAAAGATTTATTCTTTTGCAACTGGGACTCTGATATTTGTAATTTTGCAGATGGCAAGACTATTTTTGCTTGTGACACATCCTTGGATGCTGTCATTGAAAATTTAACCAGAGACATCCCAAAGGTCTCACACTGGTTCACGTCTAATGAGATGGTTGTCAACCCAGAGAAATTCCAGGTTATGTTCTTAGGTTGCAAAAATGAAAATTTTTAACTTAATATCAGTTCTCACACTATGGAAAACCTGAAATGTGTGAAATTATTGCTTGTGATACTCGATAACAAGTTGACATTCAATGAGTGTGTTGATAATACGTGTCGCAATGTGAACAATAAAATAATGTACTAATATTAATATTAGGTGAAATCTTAATCAACGCCAAACACGCCTTTTAATGAATGTTATATCATGTCCTCTTTCAATTACTGTCCATTAGTCTGGACGTTCTGCTCAAAATATCAATCAAAGAACATTGAGGCTACAAAAGTAAGAGCTTTGAGAGTTATAAATAAGGCTTTATTCACAGTGAATTTTTCGATTCAAAAATTAGACCATCTCTCAAAATTTTATTTTTATTTTTTAATTCAACGTTTAAGTTCAGTAATAAAGAAAAACAATATTGATAGATATCAGTAAGTATTCTGTCTGAGGAAGTTGATGTAGACTTGTTATATTTTCGTGTTATCATTTCATCATTTTCTATCAATGTCTATTTTTTAAATGTGTTTAAAGGTAACTTTTTCGTATTAGTCAGTTCTAACTACTACTATGGTATTAGGTATTTCATTGCAGTGTGTGGATTGTTGTTATGAAGGTTTGCATTTAGGGAAAGGAAGGCAACCATATCATTATTTTATTGTTTTGATTATTTTGATCTTTTTGTTTTAGATAAGAAAATAGATGAAAATAATACAAGAAGAGAATCATGGTTCTATACATGGTTTGTATCATAGCACACAAGTGGAGCTTTGGGTTCTGAAGATTTCCGCAATTCATAGCAGAATAAAAATTAGTTTGAAAGATGGAAACGTCAGATGGTATGATTTTTTTGTCTGGTTCAGTTAAATAACAAAATTTGATGGTATTCTCTAATACTTCAGAAGTTCAATTGTGGTTAGGAAGGAGTATACATTGTACACGACCTCTTTCCTAAATCTCTGAACATTGGAATTTTAGTAGCCAGGTGGTAAGAAATGTTTTGCCTTGCTTTTAGTTTAACTGTATGTCTCTTGAAATATCTAAATAGGCTAAATAGCACTGAAAAATAGGGATAACAGCATTCATCCTACGTATTTATACAACACTGTTGTGTTAAATATGATGTAATTCCAACAT
>JAVEOA010000023.1:0-26605 GCA_039566895.2 Turritopsis rubra | reverse complement strand
AAACACCCTTTCTGAGAGTAAATTACATGCTAATTTTAGCGGATTCTTTAATATCTGTGAGTGCACAAAAATTAGTACGAATAAGGTATACATGATACATAATATTCACACTAGTTTATTATAACATTCTGACATACTTTGATGCATCGTTACGGTTACTTGATACTTCAGCTGAAGTAAAACATCGACTAATGGGTTTCAAAATTTCATCAGCTTGTAAAGCAGGTTCTCTTTTCTTACTATCTGCATGCTCCCTCAAAGCATTAAGATGTGTATTTAACACCTTTAATCGCATATCTGTTGTTGTTATAAAGCCACGGAAAGCAGGTAATGGAATTGATGTACTTAAAGCACGATTTTGGCAAAGAAACTATGGGAAAAATCAATAAGGCATCATATAAAACCTATCATCTCTACTGGAATCTCTAAAACAGCCACAATAACAAAGCAGATCAGTCTGTTTGGCTCTCATTAAAGGAGAATTAACCTCAAAATTTACCACCTATTTTTTTTTTTATTTTTTTTTTTTTTTGGCACATTGATTCATTTTTTAAAAATACATCTTCATACAAAATTTGAAGTCATTTGATCCATTATATCAAAAGTTATTCAAGTTAAAAGTTTTCAGTCATTATGAATTTGTGAGGTTGCAACCGCCCAACTTACTTTCGGAACGACTGAACCTAATTAGTTTGAGAAATGACACAGCATTGGAATAGGTTTTTTACCACCATTCAATAACTTTATGTTTAGTAAAGATAGCATTGTGTGTAGTGATCATTTTAACAAAAACTGTTTCAAAATCGATCGTGAAGCCAGGTTCCTTCAATATTTTTACATAAAACCTTCGAAGTTATCAATATTAATGGTGAGAAACTTTGTATGAAAGAACAAAGTTCTTTGAAAAGAATTGCCAAAAATAACCAAAAAGGTACGGTATATCTGATATGATTGTAAATTTGTAACTTTTTTCTCCTGTTTACAATGTCTTCCAGAGTGTTTTTTTTTACTCTAATTTAAAAAAAAAGAAATGTTCTTTCTGTATTAGACCTTTGTTATATTATATTATGAAGTACATTTTTCAATATCATTTTCAAACCAAAGAGAGCATACAGTGTGCATAGTCCTTTGACTGATGTCCAAATGCGTTTTTTATGTTTCTTTTTCATTAACCTGGTTTCTGCAAGATATTTGTCTTTTTTAGGTTGTCTAAAAGTTGTTACATTGCAAAGAGCATTCATTCAATTTTTATTAGTTAGGTTTGATTCAGAGTTGCTCGGGGGACATTTTAAGCTAAAGTTGTTATTTTGACATTAATTCTCCTTTAAAGAGACCACAAATGTCTAGAGTAGCTTCTGTAACCCTAACTGCAACTCTATTGTCAAGAGCAGTTTCAGTTTAAGACTTCAGACAGATCATGTTTTATAACTAATGTTTTAATAACAGATTAAAAATACTTCTACACAAAAATAATTTAATCCACATGTTAAGCTCCTCCAAAAAATAGATATATACCTTTAATATTCTTTTTCCATGATTAGCTTGCATGGTCTTTGAAGTGGTAAAAGCATCAAGAAATCCTACCAACAGAAATAGGAGAGTTAATTATTATTTTAATTATATTGGATGAGAAACCAAGATTTCAATCTTTAATGATTTACCTGGACCTAACACACAATCTTGTAGTAACTTGTTTACTGTTTGTAAATCTGAACGAACACCAGCGAATCCAGACATTGATCTGCTAGACAAGTCCAACATCTAGATGTGAAATCAGGATTAAAGATACCACCACCACTCAAACGTATGTGGATTTACTGTGAGACGTGTTTGTGAAAGCCTGTCAGTCAAACAAGGCTTAAGATTAACAATTGTTAAAACAAACCTCGTGAAGGTAATCAAGATCTACCACACCATCACCAGTTAAATCAAATTGCTGGAAAATCTTGAAATCATGAAGAATGGTTAGGTGAAACAAAAAGCTACAGAAATGACCAGAAACAACAAAATGGAAAAATATTAAAGTTCACCTATATACCTCAGTTGCAACCTCCTTTGAAACACCTTTGTTTGTAATGGAATCAACAAATTGCACTAATGAAACAGTCTCCTACACGTAAGCAGTATTTTTATATTATTTTAAGTTACCCAAAAAGTGTTTTATTGAATAAAACTAAGATGCATTTAGCTGATACAAGAACATCTCATTTTAATTCAAAAGTCACTTCTGGTGAGAAGGGGCATTCCCAACAATTTCAAAGGGGAGGTCACACCCCACACCTGAAAAAAAGCCACACAAAGTCACACCCCTGGTGAAGTCATCCTTCATCATGAAAGAATTAATTGGTTTCTAACAATACAACAATAGCAATATAACACAAATAATAGGAAGTCAAAAACATACTGCTCCTCTTGACCTTCGTTCTTCAAGCCATCTTGTTAATGGTGTATAATGTTGCTGCAAAGGACTTAATGTAGAATCCTCTCTACAAAGTATTTATTAGATCATTAAAAGACCTACTCATTTCATGTTTTTGTTTTTGTTTCGAAATAAAATACATACTTGATTTTTTCAGCAATGATCCTCAGTTGTTTGGGATCAAACAGAATACCTAAATCCAATACCGCACTATCTAATCCACCTGAAAAAAGAAATATATTACATCAAAGCTACTTCATTTACCAATAAGGGCATGTATTGCAAATCATTAGTCTTACCAAAACTTTCCTTCTGCACTTCTTTAACAGTCTCCTAAAAAAATTTTTTTAAGGTATAACATGCTAAAAAGATCTATGATTGCAGGGCTCAAAAAAGTTGTCTTTTCTATCTTCTATAAATCCCTGTTCAAATATGATTGAAACCTGTCTGTTAAAAAATATTTTCTACCCTTTACAATGAAAGCATTGCAATTGTAGTAAAGAGAATTGAAGTTTATACTTTTGATGCCTCCTCATCGTCATTTTCACTGTTAGCAGCAGAACCAGAATTTCCCATACTCTGACATAAGCTTGAAAACTTTGATACAATTAGAAAAGAATAGACAAAAAAGAATTAATTTTCAGGATGAACACTTGTTTACTTCAAAATAAAACTACAGACATTTTCTAGATTATCAATTCAAATTTATTAATGCAACTTAAAATTTTGGATGACATTTAAATTAGATGATTTTATCAGATGATTCATATGCCAAATCAGTGAAGCCTCTCTTTAGCAGACATTTTTTTATTGTGGACACTTTTTGCAGGAATGACGTATGCTTGCCATTGGCAAACATATTGAGCAGCATTAATAGGCCCAACATGCTGACTCATTAATTAAAACGGCTGACTCAAATGTTTGCGGTTCCAGTTTAAACAAACATCCAAAATTCCTGCTGGCCAAAAAATGTTGCCCAAAATGTTGACAAGGTGGTCAAACTGAAATAACATGTTGATACTACAAGTGTTTTCTCCATTTTTTGCTCCCCAGCATTGTGATTATGTCAAAAATCAGGGCAACTTTTAAGAAAAATATCATGTATTAAGACCAAAACTAAAACAACATTAGAGACTCTGCACAGGCTACATAATATAATTGCTTTATTAATGTTTCTATAGCACAAATAACTGCATCATTATTATAATTACATCATACTTTCTATAAGATTTCAAATTTTTAAGAACTTTGATTAAGTTGATGCAATAAGTTTCATTTGAAATATCAACATTCTTTAGGTTATTGCTTTCACAAAGTCTGACCCTATTGAATTTTCATTTTACTGATGTTTTGTGATTCAATACACTCCAGGATTGCACTGACATGATTGTCATTAATTATTTAAATAAAAATGTTTGTCAAAGGAACAGTTGGCAGATTGCACATTTTAAAGATGGAAAGTTCCCAGGTTTTTTTAGTGTTTGGGACTGTGACGATGTTTTGCTAGACGTCTCCAGAACATAGAACATAAGTGAGAACATAGAACATAAGTGACAGTGATAAGTGGATGTGATACACAGTGAAGCATACAAACTTTATAACGGCTTCACCTCTACTAACAGACTAACTGTATCAAAAAACCAACTTCGACAAGAACCACACATAATCGCTAGAGATTCCATCACAGCTACTCTGACTACAAACACTCATTTTCATTCCATCAGTATGTGGTACAACATACCAAACGAAATAAAAGAAAAGCCATCTTCATTCAAATCAGCTATTTCGAAGACTGACACACTACAGAAAATCAATTTGGTGTAAAGACAACAGGCAGAGCCAAAGATCTGGAAAATTTTATTTATTTTTAGCATATATATATGATTCTTGGTATATGATTTGTAATATAGATAGTTTTTAATATTATAGTATTATAGTAGATTTTAAATCTTTATCAAAATCCTTTATTTCATCACTCATTTAATCTGTTGTAACTATTTATCTGCTTCTTTTTTCTATTAAATTGATTTTTGCCTTCCTTTGCCAGGCTATCTATCTCCAACTTTGACATTACCTTATCAGTTAGTTAGACGAAATCTCTTCTCTATTTTATTGGTTAATTACTTGAGAGATGAAACAAAAAGTCCACATCAGTGTTTACCACTGCTTGTAAAAATGACCTTCTTTACCAAATAAATGAATAAATAAATAAATAAATAAATAAATAAATAGTTAATACAATTTGAAATAGTCAATACAATTTGGTGGATGTAACACACACTGACTTTCTGACTAAACTGACTGAATGTGAAGAATTTTCAAAACTTTCATTGTAGGAATTTTTCAAAAATCTTTCAATCTATCATTGTCCTCCAAAAGAAAACAAAATGCAGCAGTTATCAACTAACTAAAATTTGTCCCTACTATTCAATGGCAACACCCAGCGATAATTCCATCACTTTTGTCAAAAATTTAGTCATTTTCAAAGTTTATTTTTTAATGAAAGGGAAACATAAAACTGTTGTCAGAATTTTCATCAGATTATATTTTTGATGACAGACTTAATTTTTCTTCGAACATTAATTTCTTCACTTCATTTGTCTGACAAAGTTTTGTCTGCTAAAGGTACTATAGGGAAGAAATTTGTGCCAGAAGAAATTTTTGTGGAAGATATTTTCGCGAATCAATGTCCTAAAAATATTTGAGAAGGGGGAATGTCAAAGGTCTAAACTGGGAGGTTTCTAAAGAAATCAATAGTATATTTTAGACTGAAAATGGATTATTAAAAATGCATTTTCACTGGTTTACATATCTTTTTCTTGATTCCTTATCCTTCATGTAAAGCTCATTATAAGCTCAAATAAACCGCTGTTTAGAAACTTCTTGAATAATTTTTGAGCTTTAGTAAACAATCTTTTTGCCACTTTTTGAGGGTTTTTTTCGTAATTAAGCTTTTTTGAGGTTGCTGGTTCAGTTAAATTTCAAGGAATTTAATTTCGCAAATTAGGAGCAAATTCTCAAAAATTTCTTCTTACACAAATTTCTTGGCAGCTAGCGTGAAAATTAAATGATTTTAATCTTGAAATCAAACATGAAAAATTAGGATATTTTAGGAGGTTTTTCCATGATTTTTTTAGGAGAAATTGTAATTTCAGCCTAAATGTCCATTAGTTCTAGGAGATTTGAAAAAACAATTAGGAGATCTTCACCAGAACCTGAGTAATACACTCTTGTTATGTGTAAATTATCTTAACAAATATATATATATATATATATATATATATATATATATATATATGAAAAACCTTGTTGTTGTACTATACAACTTAAATACAGAAAGGGGAACAAATTTGGTTATTCTCATGCTCATATGGCAATATCATATTGCCATATCTTTAGCAAAGATTTTTTATTACTCTATAAAATGAAATAAAGTAAACATGTTTTGGGAAATTGAGATCAATTCATAAGGCTACCATTTTCACTGAACAAGTTCCTGTCACACAACCAGTAACGTTTTTTAATATTACTTCTTTCAGAAGTCGGTACTTTAAACCAAAATTGCATGTCACTGTTTTTTAAATAATTCCATCCATCAAAATAATTGCATAATAATTTTTAACGGAATAATTATTTTAAAAACACTGACATCCGAATGTTAAGCTATGGAAGATGATCACGTGGGTATGTCCCTTTTTTCATTTCCATAGTTGTTATGTGACAGGAACTCATTATTGGTGGAGTTTTGACATAAATTTTGTTCTGAGAAAAGAGAGTTTTTAATAATTATGCATGAACGTCGTTCAGAACGTGATTTTCTCACGTTCTTATAATGGTGTTTTATTTATTGGTATTCTTGAAACATATTTGTTTCCAAAAAGGTGTAAATGGAATGTGTAGAAAGAAAACATTATGTTGAGTTATAAAGATGAGCTCTCTGCAAAATTGTTGTTATTTACTTCTTTTCTTTATGCACGTTTTCCACTAATAGAGACTTTTCCAGGTTAAGAAATTATTGCATGTGAAAATTTAAAGGAAAATGCAATGTTCTATGTTTGATCTTTTTAAGACTATATAATTTGTTTTTAAACCTTTGTTAAAATCTGTACTACACAGGAATCGCACACACAATCAGCAGTTACGCAGAAATACTTCTGCATGTATAGGCATCTTGTTTGGCTTTATTGCAGTATATATATCTTCAGACAGTGATTGTTTTGTTATAGATTCAAGCCTGATAAAATTATCATATGTTTTCATAAAACTGTTCTTAAGGCATCTAGTATTTCATGCAGAAGATAAACAGATAAATACTTATATAAAGAGATGGTAACAAAAATGGTGGATAAAGATTAATGTCCTATATACGTCCTACCATATTTTCATAACTTCATTATTTTGAAAAGGCCTGTTTTACATTTTCGCATGTCAATGACATAGTAATATTGGTGCTATTCCCTTTTCGCAATTGAAAATTTTATTTCTTTCTTGAAAATTATTATATAATATATATAGTACATAAATGTTGTAATAATAATATTGTTTACTTGAAATTACTTTTTTCACAATAGTAAGTTCCTCGGACCATTTGGAATAGATTACAATGAAAAAAATAGGCCAGGTGGGGGGGTGGGGGTGGTGTGAAAAGGAAATAGCGCCAGTAATAGGGAAGTAAAGCCAGCTACAAATGTCTCGAAAGAAAACATAAGCTTTAGTGTAATTGCGCACAGCTACCATTCTAAGGCCATTATCATTGTTTGATTTTTTAATAACTAGTTGACAATCCATGTCTAGAGGAATCAAAATAACTTTTACCAAATAGAACTTCATTATTAAGAAAGTATATATATTTCTTTATGGCGACAAAAATTCGAGCCCATCATTCGAGCCCCATCATTTCTTTTCTTAAGGATTTAGGATAATATACAAAGGACAGATGGAAACATAGTTGATTTTTGCCAATCAAAATTCGAATTTGACTCCAGGAAACGATTTTTGGACTTAACTTCAAGACTCCCCTCCCCCTAAAACGATAACCAGATCAGACAACAGCCATCTCATCTCCTCCTGTTTGAACCTCTCTCGCGTGTTCACTTCGCGTGCTGCGGTATATCGAACTGAGGCTAATGGTGCGACAGAGCAGAAGTAAAGCGTACAGGAACGAGAGACGAACACATGATTTATATCGGAATTTGAGGAAATGATTAGTTTTGCTTTTTTTAATAATCAGAAGTGTTTCTTTTACAGTTCATACTGTCTAAACGTTTTCCGGAGTCAATTTCGAATTTTGATTGGCAAAAATCAACTGTCTCTATCTGTCCTTTGTATGTTATTTTATTTTGATTTTTGATTAACTTAGGTACGGCATATTTCCAGGCTGGAATTCTCCTAGCAAAGTTTTTAAAATGCCCAATTATTCCAATGGAGAAGCTAGAGAGGTACTTTTAAGCAGTTTCCCATGGGCGGATTTTTTTCAATTGGTGCAAATTCTAGAAAATCCAAAAGCCATAGGGTGTTTTGAGCCCATATGCGCCCTAGAAGCTTGCACCCTCTAGAAGCTAACGCCCTTTGAATACCCTTGCGAGTTGGTTACTGTAAAAGAAAGCACTGTTTTTCTTTATCACTCAATATTTCATTTCACTTTGAAATAAATATATAAAAGCCTATATTTTTGGAAAGCTTTTTTTCTTCCTTTAAATTATGGAATCAAATTTTCATCTCAAAGTTAAAATTTTTGAAAAATTGAGCTCAATTTATAAGGTTACCATTTTTACTCAACGAGTTCCTGTCCACATAGCCACTAATGTTGTTGCTTTGAAAATTGCTTCTTACAGATGTCGGTACTTTAAACTAAAATTGGGTCTCACTGTTTCTTAAATAATTCCGTCGTTCAAAAGATCTATTCATTTTTTCTTTACACGCATAAATTTCTTCAACCATTGTGCTTTATTGCATAATAATTTTTGAACGAAATAATTATTTTAAAAACGCTGACACGCGAATGTTAAGTTATGTTAGATGATCGCGTGGGTATGTCTCTTTTTTCATTTTCATGGTTAGTTGTGTGACAAGAACTCTTTATTGGTAGAGTTTTGACATAAATTTTGTTCTGAGAAGAAAAGAGAGTTTATAATTATTAAGCGTGAACATCGTTCAGAACGTGATTTTCACACGTTTTAATAAAGGTGTTTTATTTATCGGTATTCTTGAAATGTTTTTGCTTTTGAAAAGGTGTAAAATGGAATGGGTAGAAACAAAACATTATGTTGAAGTCGCAAAGTCGTACAGCATTGAGAAACGTGCAGAGTGCCTCGCCAGAGCTCCAGCGTTCATCACACTGAAGGACCATAAAGAACATTTCCATGATAAACTACCCTGCCGTCTCATCAACCCGTGCAAGAGTGAAATTGGAGCAGTGAGCAAAAACATCCTCGATCGAATTAATCCCGAGATACGGGAACACCTACAAGTCAAGCAATGGAAGAACACAGGCGATGTCATCAGCTGGTTCGAAACGATAGAGAACAAACCATCCTGTTCCTTCATCCAAATGGACATTAAAGATAGCAAAGAACATCCTCGACAATGCACTAAACTTCTCCAAAGGTATCACACCGATTAACGACAAAGAAATGCGCACAATCTACCACTGTCGTAACTCATTGCTCTTCTTTGACAACACAACATGGAAGAAAAAGTCAACGCACGAGTGTTTCGATGTCACCATGGGGAGTTATGATGGAGCTGAGATTTGTGAGCTTGTTCATCCTACACAAACTGTCTGAAGTGATCCCAAACAGGACATTGGTTTATACCGAGATGACGGTCTCTCAATACTGAGAAATTCAACCGGACCGAAAACTGATAGAAAGAGAAAAGACATCACCAGAAAATTCAAGGAAGTCGGTTTCCAGATCGACATTACAGCCAACCTGAAAATTGTAGACTTTCTCGATATCACCCTTGACTTGAATAGGGAAACATACCAACCTTACAAAAACCCCAACGACTCACTGATGTACATCAATGTCTCTTCCAACCACCCAAATCAGATCTTAAAACAACTACCGCAATCAATCAACAATAGACTTTCAAGAAACTCCAGCAACGAAGACGTTTTTAACTCATCGCAACAGGAGTACGAAGATGCTTTAAGGAAAAGTGGTTTCAAAAATCCAGCACTGTCGTTCAACCAGGTACACCCGACAAAACGACGCAACCGCCAACGAAAAATCATCTGGTTTAACCCGCCGTTTTACAAAGATGTCCTAACAAACGTGGCAAAATGCTTCATGAAACTCATCAGAGAATATTTTCCAAAAAACCATCAGCTCCACAAACTCTTTAACAAAAACAACTTGAAAGTAAGGTACAGTTGCACCAAAAACGTCGGAAAGATCATCAAAGCGCACAACAAATCAATTTCTCCACCACCTGAACAAAGCACACTACCTTGCAACTGCCGAAAGAAATACGAGTGCCCACTGAACGGTGACTCTCGAACATCCTCAGTCATATATAAGTGTGAAGTTTTTACACCGGATCTGCCTAAAATGGTTTACATCGGCATCACGGAAAACCTCACATCGACCTCACGGAGTTTAAGACAAGATACAATAGTCACAAACAGTCAATCAACAACCAAAAATACGCCAACAGCACCACCCTCACTACTCATGTCTGGGACATCAAAGAAAAACATGACGTGACGCCAACACTGAAATGGTCTGTCATCAAGAGAATCCGTGCGTACACAAACACCAAACTCGGAGTATTAGTAAAATAAATGTGTAAGTTTTTCTGACTTAATCCACTGATATATTCGCTCTAAATTTTATTTATCGAGCACTCTACGTACTCAGCATCGACGCTGTTAATTCTCAAGCTGTTATGTTGAGTAATAAGATGAGCTCTCTGCAAAATTGTTGTTATTTTTCTTTATTCACTTTTTTTCACTAATAGAGACTTTTTCCAATCATTGCATGTTAAAATTTATAGGAAGATGTTCAAAAACCAGAAATTTTGAAATTTTGAAATTTTTTCCTTTACAGTAACCTTAATTTACCGCTAGGTGAGTATTGTAGATTGTTTTACTATGAAGTTATATCGGTATCAACGATTCGACCTCTCAATCAACGACTCAACATCAGCAGCCAACGACTCGAGTTCGCAACAAACGACTCAACATTAGCAATCAAACAGTCATTTGCAATCAAACAGTCATTTGAACATTAGCAATCAAACAGTCATTTGAATAATCAATATTTAACTAGAAGTTAGGTCAAAGAGCGTTGATCATGACGTCGCGTCTTGGATCGTCGATTGTGTTCCAGAGGTCACACTGCCTTAGATAATAACTGAAACATTAATCCATAATTTTCCAAGACACGTGTGTAAGGTGTGATATTCACTATAAAAATAATTTTGGCTAAAAGTTTTAATACACAAACAATACTTAAAGATAATGAACTGGTCTAAGTTGAACTAAGGGTTGCAGTGTGCTGATGTCAGCAGTGAGAATCCCTCACTTGAACATTAAAAAATGGGTCTGAAACGAGCAACTGGCTTATATCAAAATAGTAAACAAACGAGGTAAACAAATGATTGGTTCTCTCGTGGAGATTCCCTTGTAGAAAACTGCTGACTCAGTTTTCTCAACACCTTTATAACAGTTCATTATCTTTAATATATTTTTATTTATTTTTGCATCAAAAGTATTATTGATGGTTTGGGGGAAAATCATAGAATTAACTAATTTATCAGTATTTAGGTATCCAGAAAAAAATATAAAGAGGTAAAATATGTTAAAAAGGTATCAAGAAAGGAATAATCAATGTTCCTTGTTTTTTTATCGTTTGCTTTGTTTGCAGCGCTTTGATAATTTAACAATTTAACAACTCCATACCTGGTTCACACTAAGATTAAACAACTCCATACCTGGTTCACACTAAGATTAAAACAAAAGTATAATTTATTAGAATTTGTCTTTGTTATAGAATTTGTTGGAGATCAGCAACATCTATCATTAACCAGTGATACTCTATGTATTTACCCGAAGAATAAATCATCATTTACACATTATTGTGGATGGTTGGGATTATCACCCACTGTTTCAAATAA
Organism: Turritopsis rubra; assembly: GCA_039566895.2. Lineage (NCBI taxonomy): Eukaryota > Metazoa > Cnidaria > Hydrozoa > Anthoathecata > Oceaniidae > Turritopsis > Turritopsis rubra. The sequence goes on along the minus strand of JAVEOA010000023.1, from coordinate 15,066 downwards.
AACACCTCGGCAATTATGGACTGCAGGTTTGTTATCATATTGCCCATCGCAAAGTCCTAATGATAATTTGTCTCCTATATGTATAGTATCGATTGGGAACACTCTTTTCCCACAGAAGAAAATGACTAGAAGCTATAGAACCTTGTAGTTATTGACTTTGATGGCTCCGTAGAAATATTTCAGCACCTGCAGAAAAATGTTGACCCGTTGTCAGAATCTGACGAATTTGCAACTGATATCTTCATAGAAGCTCCAGAAATTGCTGCTTCTTTTGCAGGGTGACAATCATTTACCCAGAAGACAAATATTTAATGCACTAAAATTTGTGAATTTTAGGGAAAATAAATTCCCACAAAAAATGTTTTTACAATGCCTTCTAGATGTAACTTCGGAACAACGAAATCATGTAAAAAAGAGGAATTTTTATCGTTAGAAAGTTTCAACTGTGTAGGATATATCTTCACAAACACAAAGTTCGCAATACTAAATCCACGTTGAACATTTGTCTTCTGTCCTTTACATTATTATCATTTTTAATCTGCTCCATTGTATTCCATAACAAGCTTTCCAAATGTCAATAGTTTTCCGGCTGATAGTTGGTGATAAAACCTTCTTAAGCTTGGTTCCCATTGCGGCGATGAGTCTCATCGCTCGTCGCTCATATGATTCGTCAGCTCATCGCCTAACACTTATCGCCGATGTGTTCCCACTGGTGGTTTATTTTTTCATCCCTTTTAAACTTTTTGACAGAATGAGAAAATTGTTCTGAAAGTAAAGCAAACATGGCTGGTAGCAAGACAAGAAGAAAATTGTTTCGAGCATTATTTTTTATGGTTTTAAGAAAAAGAATTAAAAGAAAACAAAAACAAAAAAGACGACGATTTTGGGTACGGGAAATTTTCAAGCATAGGGAAAACAAAGGTGCTAACAAACAAATTTTGGCGGAGTTACGTTTGGTTGACAGAGAGAATCATTTCAGGTAAGCGTTTTACTATAATGTATGTAAACATTATGAAAAGAAGTACAAACTGAAGGATTAAAACTATATTCTTCAACAACGATTTTTGAGAATGTCTCCCGAACGATTTGATCATTTGCTTGGGCTTGTTTCCCCACTCATCACAAAGAAGAACGCCAACTTCAGAGAAGCTATTTCTCCTGCTGAACGACTAGCTTTGACCTTACGTTTTCTGGCTACCGGTGAATCTCAAATTTCGTTAACCTTTCTTTTCCGAATGGGTAAAGCTACAGTATCAAAGATAATTTCTGAAACTTGTGACGCATTAAGACAAATTTCATTTCCTACATACGTGGCTCATCCATCGTCAAGTCAAGAATGGAATATGCTCGCTGAAGAATTTGAAGAACTTTGGAACTTAAACCATGTCATTGGAGCTATCGATGGAAAACACATTCGAATTGAATGCCCTAAAAGCACAGGCACGCTATACCACAATTACAAAGGGTTTTTTAGCTTGGTACTTTTAGCAATATGTGATGCCCGCTATTGTTTCACGTTGATAGATGTTAGTCAGTATGGCAGTAATAACGACAGTGGGGTTCTGTTAAAAAGGAAAATTTACGAGGGATTTGAAGCCAACTCGATACAAATTCCTGAAGCGGAAACATGCGAAGGTTGCGACTTTGACCCATTACCATATTACTTAGTTGGAGACGAAATATTCCCATTGAAGACATGGTTAATGAGACTTTTTCCGGGCAAGTTGGATGAACAACAACGAGTCTTCAACTACCGATTATCTTGCGCGCGTCGAGTGATCGAAAATGATTTTGGAATACTGGTGGCTCGTTGGAGGATTTTCTCAAAGCCTATCAAGGCCTCGTGGAGAATGCGGAAAGGTACACATTGGCTTGTATTGGATTGCACAATTATTTGAAGCTTACTGATAATCCATCATATTGTCTCTTCTAAATTGACTCGATGGGCCGGTTTTTAGCAGTTGCACGGACGCCGTCAGAGTTTGAGCTGTGCATATTTAGCTGAACTTCTGAGTTCATTTTCTCTATTTTTTTTAGGAATCAAGAATTAAATTAAGTCGCAATGTATATTGAAGTAACAAATGTTACGATAAAACTGTTGGCTCAAAATTATTAATTCAAGATTTTACTGACTCGCCAACTGATTTGTTTTCGGATTTAGAGATTTAGATTTTTCAGGGAACTGCCTAAACTATTGCGTTATTGTAAATGTGATCTGTAAGGAATTGTTTTCTTTCTCAGAACACATCAGAACATTGAGACAGAACAGGCTCATTCATCATAACTTGACCACTTCATCATTGGTGTCATCAGATTTTATTGTCATTTTTTGTCATTACTCCAAATTTCTGGTTATTCTATAGAGTTCAGCTTTTAAATTGTTCCAACTTAAATATAGTGACGAGGCTTGAAATTATATTGCTGATCATATAACACCGACTCCAGGTTACATAAGAGAATAAATCAAATTTAATTCTCTAAACAGATGTCAATAATGACATCAGCATGCTTTACTCTACACACCAAATTTTATGGTAAAGGGGGTATTTTTCATTTTTGGACCAAAAGGACACAAAAAGGGTATTTTGGGGGTCGAAATTCTAAAAATCAAATCAAATTGGAAACAAGCATGCTTTATTTAGTCTATATACCAAATTTCATGCCAAAAGAAGCATTTTTCACGAAGTTAGGTAAAAAAAATAATAGATAGGGTCCGGTCTAAATATCCAGGGTCCGGGTCCCATCTGGATCCGATTTTTAAATGTGCCATAAATAGTGCCTTTGGCCAGAAGTTGAATAAAGCAATATCGTATGTACACGAGAAAACTTATTTTTTTGCAGGAATATTATATGAACTGCTCTAGGTATATATGGTCCTTGGAAAAGAATCCTGTGTACCACTTTTCTGGTATGCCCACCGTGCTGACCTTCAGGCTCCATGGCCTCTTTCCGCTAATTATTTTAGTTTCGAATGTAAACATAGATGTATATAAGACCATGTCTACACGTTGCTGATACATTTCATTCTGGAATAGTTTCATTTCGGAACGTGATATTCACATATGTTGTCTGTTGTATCGAATTATATCGTTCACACGTATTCGGAATCTATTTTCCTCTTGACTTGCTAACCCAAAACAAAGACAAATATTATCTGTAATTTATGTTCGAGTTATCATGATGAACGTAATAAATAATGTAAATATGAATATTAAACAATACATCTGTTCACGTGTTGCGGATAGGGCTATCGGGACGAAATCATTTCGCTTCTCTTCTGTTCACACGTTGCAGTTAATCCTATCGGAGTGATATCACTTCACTTTTGGCCTCGGACCAGAATCATTCCGTTTCTCATAGTGGATAACCTGGTCCTCGTATGGACGGAACGCTTATCCGATATGAAAACCGTTATGGAATGAGATCTATCCGCAACGTGTCTAAGTTTAAACAGAATATGGCAGGGATTTTCTGGCAGTTAGTGGTATTTGTTGAAAATATGTACAAGGAAATGTATACGGTGTGGCTCAGCGTGTGGTGCTGTGAGAAAACGAAACTACTCCACTTAAGCGGGATTTCCACTTCAAAAAATAATACGTGTATCAGCACGTACCGATCATTGAGCATGCACATTAATTGTAATTTGGAAATAATTCTCTTCGCATACCAAAAAATAAAGTTGAATTCGATTCAACTTTTTTTGCAATACGCGTATCACTAAAAAAGGTAACCAACCAAACTACTAACATTAAAAGACTAAAAGTTTTGCATGAATATTCTTTAAAAAAATATGAACACATTTTTTGAACGCATTATTTTGTGTGGAAATCCCGCTTTATGACACTGACTTCTTTTGTTGAGCCAGGTAGAACTTGATGCACAACAAAAAACATGATGGCGTTTTATCGAAACTCATTTCAATAGACTGTTTCGCCCTATATATCAGGGCTCATCAGCATGCCTAAAACTTCTCAACAGCAGAAGCTGCACAAGGTCGACATGGACACCCTGCTCTCAGTTCATTCCATCTAGTTTGACCAACCAAATGTATTTAGTAAGCTATGCTCTATTACAATTAATTTATTACAATGTCTTACTAATACATGGCCTTTATACATCAAATTTGCCATCTGCTATTTCGGATACATTTGTGATTGACATTTCTCACGAATATACTTCACGTGCTGCCAATATTGCCATCATAAACTGCCCAACTCTCGAAACCTGATGATTTGGATTGCATTCTGTTAAGTACTTAATGAACTTAACGGTCTTCAAAGATGGCGGATGCAAATGTAAACAAGAAACCGAAACTGAAACAATTGTGAGGCTGTTTCTCTGAGCAAGTGCGTTAAAGCACATAAATTTTGTTCTGGATACGGCCGAAACGTGTTAACTATCTGTTCCTGAGTTTATTTTGAGACATTCGTTATTGTTTCACAAGGAAACCTGAATTCGACATGTCATTGGTACAGCAAACTCATCCACAAAACGACAACGCTGACACTTCATTTCTTCAAAACGGAAACAATCTCTTATATTATACATGTAAATGAATATGTCAAAGTGTCTTGCAAACTCCTAAGCGACAACATCAATGAAGTAATGCCTCCGAATAACAACGATTCAATGCCACGCAATTTCAATATTTTCAAGAAAGAAATCCACGACGCATATACAAAGATGAGTGTATGGAAAAGAAATATCTAGTAATATTACTTGTTCCTAATAATATAATTTTCTGGGCTTCTCTTACATCAACATTGATCCCCAGTTTTTCCATTATCAATTTTTCAAAGTTCTCGTGAATTATTCCAGTCGCACCTATCACTATCGGAGTTATTTTCACCTCTCTAACGTTCCACACCTCTTTCAGTTCTATCGTGTCTTTCAATATACTTGGTTGGAGCCAGTGTCGGACATCCGGACATCCGGTTCTCCTTTCCCCTTTTACATGCTCGGCAGGTATCGTCGTTTCTGGTCTTGTGTATATGCGTTTTTATGTAATTGGTGGTAATCGCTTATTCTTGTATGGCACATCGTTGATTCCGTTGCTCATTTTAAAGTCGAGGATCTCATCCATGCTAACAGAGATCGCTTATCTACATGTGGTTGATAAAGGGTCTGCTGGTATTGCCCGTGCGTTTTCTTGCTTTCTATGGTCGTTTTCCGTATCTTTATTCTGTTTGTTTTGATCGTTTTCTTAATTTCATTATTATTATTATTATTATTATTATTATTATTATTATTATTATTATTATTATTATTATTATTATTATTATTATCTTTCATATTTAAACAGGTTGTAAATACAAATACTGGTATCAATAAAGGACCTGTATAAACAAAGGGAAATAAAAATAACAACTATAGAAACAGTAAAATTATCACGAAATTTGAGTAACAGGACTACCGAAATTAGCGAAATTAGCATGTACCAGTCAAAACAGACATTAAAGATTTTAATCAAAATAAATGCTACGCAGCATATTTTTAAATTTTATCAAACTTTGTTCCTTCCTGGCCTGTAAAGGAAGCTGGTTGAGAGCTAAAGCACCAACAAAGTGCGACAGTTTGCGATCAGCCTCCCTACTGACTTTTGGAATCCTAAGTAAATATTCATTTCGAGTTTCATATTTGTGTGAAATACACTCATAATTTCCAATAGGACCTTGTACCCTCAAATAGTTAAACACATCTAGCATAACTTTCCGTTTTCTCTGAGTGTTAATACTTGGCCATTTTCTACTTTTCGTGCTATTTATCACAAGCTTAGCTCTGTTAAGTAGTGATTCAAACTTGGTCAACCACGTTTGATTCATGCTTGAGAAAGCGTGATTGCAATAAAAGAATAGTGGATGGATCATTGAGGTAAAAATCGTCTTAGCTACTGTTGATGATATCTTGTGACGAATTTTTCGAAGCAAGTTGATACGAGATCGGATACGTTTCTGCACCTTACGAAAATGGTCGACCATGTTGAGATGGTTATCTAACGTGACACCCAAATATTCGTAGGAACTCGGTTGATGAATGATGTGATTGTCAATTTCTATCGTCGGTTCAGGTTGATTGGGTTTACGAGACGAATAGACAACAAACTCAGTCTTCCCTTTTTTAGGATTAAAAAAAAGACAATTTTCCTCAATCCATTTAGAAATAGCATTTGCATCAGAATTGATACGATATTCGATATTTGTTAGATACTTGTCACTACAATAGATTACGGTATCGTCAGCGTATAGTAAGATATTACAGTGCTTGAATTGATTTGGTAAGTCGTTAATAAAAACGGTAAACAGAAGGGGTCCTAGAATGGACCCTTGCGGAACACCGTGCGTTATCGACTCAACATTTGAGCTAACACCATCAAATAGCACCACCTGTTTTCTATGAAATAGGTAGCTTGCAACCCATTGTGCTTCCTTTCCAGCAACGCCATAATATGGTAGTTTCTGCAATAAACAAGCGTGGTTCACGGTATCGAAAGCTTTTCGGAGGTCCAAGAAAAGACAACCTGTTGATAAGCTTTGATCCATATTTTTACGGATACTGTCCATGAGTATGGTAACTGCTGCACTTGTTGACTTGTTTCGTCGAAAACCGAACTGTTGACTCGAGAGTAAGGAGTTTCGTTCAAGATTCGTCCATAAGTTGATGATAGGCTGCTTGTTCGATCGTTTTTGATAAGATATTCAATACAGATATTGGACGATAGTTATCGAAGTTGGTACGATCACCACAGATTTGAAAAGAGGTGATACTTTAGCAATTTTTTCACAATTTGGAAACGTGGCGCGTTGCATGAGCTGCATCTCTCACAAGTTTAGCCGGAATACCATCGATACCAGCTGATTTTGTAGATTTCACTTGTAATAGTAATTTTCTCACTTCATCTACATTCACGTTTCGAAAAACGAAAACAGCATTGTTTGGATTGATCAATCGTAAATATCTGAAATGATTGAAAGGTCGCCAGGTGTGATTAAGGAAGTTCCATTGCATCAAACTGGATCCGACTGTGGTGAAGAATCGACAGGAATGCATTTGAAATATCAGACCTTGATGTTTTTGGTGTAACATTGATGTTGATAGTCTTACTTAAAAGTTTGGATTCTTTTGTTTGATAACACTTCTTGATATGACTCTACATTCCAAAATGTAGACGGTGTATCGGATGAGTCGCGTAACGAGTCTCGAATATGGTTGGCTTTTGCCACACGAACCTTGTTGTTAACGGCATTTCGAAAGCGTTTGTAGCTTACCCAGTCATCTGCACTTTTCGTACATTTAAAGCAACGCAAGTGATAATCTCTTGTATGCATTGAGTTCTTTATTTCTAGAGTAAGCCATAGACTTTCTTTACCACGAACTTTTCTCTCCGTAGGTGAACAGTGTTTGTTGATAATATTGGTGAGATAAAATTTGAAGAGATTCCATGAGTCATCAAAGTTTTGTTCTGATAAACAATTTTCCCATGGTGTTTGACGAAGTTAATTTTTAAAACTTTCTGCATTGTATTTTGAGTAATCGCGTACTTTGATTGTTCTCGGAGCATATCTTTGACAATTCAATTTTCTTGTTATACCGATAATGTTCAAGGACTCAAGGAGTTTGTGTGATTTAATGTTTTTGAAACAATTGATTTATCAATTGTAAATATAATATCAATAATCGTTTGGCTTTGTCTCGCTATTCGAGTTGGTACTTTTATCAAATGAGTCAAACCATAACTCTTTATGATGTCTTTTATTTCGACATGATCATTCGGGATTGCGTAATTACAATTCAAATCAACGGCGATAATGATTTCTTTATTCTCGGTGTTAATAATCGATATCATGTTGTCAAGTTTAGTCGGAAAGTTTCTGTTGTAGTACTTTGAGCTGTCAGGGGGTTTATAAGCAGAGCAAACAAGTAGAGATTTGGAATTTTTGATAAAGATTTCGTCGGTTCTTCTTCGGTATTTTAAATCATCCCTTACATAAAGTGAAATTCCACCACTTCGGCCTCTACAACGTTCTTTTCTTTGCAACGCTCTTTTCTTTCCAACGAATCAACTCTGCATCTGAGACAGTTGTGGTTCTTGTGTGTCTCTGAGAATCCAAACAAGTGTATATGTTTTCACTAAGAAATAACTTGAGATAATCGAACTTTTTCTCGATTCCATTTATATTTTGGTGAAGGATTTTCATCCCCTTACTGTTCAAGAAAGTTTGTACAGCCTCATCGTTGAAAAATTTAATAACTTCAGGATCGTTCGGTTTACACTGTTGACAATATAATAGCTCTCGATTCCCATCATAAACATCGATCAAACAGCTTGAGTAAAACAATTCATTACAAACAATACATATTCCAGAGTTATGTTGATTTCTTCTGATCGATTTTTCACAAATTCCACTAAAATCACATTAAACAGAAACAGAGATATCACAAAAACTATGAGAGTTCGAGACACGTCCGCACATGTTGACGCCATCTTGCAACGATTGATTCATCTTTGGGTTTATTGATCGTTTCTTTTTCCAACTGCTGCATATATTCATTCGCCGTTCTATGTATTGACTTTTTACCACGGTTTGTCTGCCAGGTTGAAGCAAGGTTGAGTAGTTCATCTTCTGTGTTTATCAGATAGTTGCTGTACATAATTGTTTGACTTTTAAACAGGTCAGTGATGTTTTGTAGACCGCGTCCACCTGCTAATCGTGGGAGATAAAAACGTTCAATATTACTGTTTTCGTGGAGCATGTGGTTTGCTCTCAACACATTTCTCGTTTCTCTATCAATTTCTTCTAAATCCGTAATTGACCAGTCTAACACATTGAACCCGTAAGTGACTGCAGGTGTTGCATACGTGTTGATAGCGCTGATGGTGTTTTTGCTGTTGAGGCTTGTTTTCATGATCTTTTTAAGAAGAATTCGATCTTTAATTTCTTTTTTTAATTTGTTTCGTTTTGGTCTCGATTGATTGTATCATCCCCAGGTATTTGTATACGCCTGTGTTATCCAACTCTTTGATGGTTTCTGCGTTAGATAGTGTTATGTTATTTGTGGTGGTAATCTTTCCTTTTTTTATTGTGATTGTGTTGCATTTTTCTAGGCCAAATTTCATCTTGATATCAGCACTGAATCGTGAAACTATTTCCAACAAACTTTCTAGTTGGTTGTTGCTGTTGACATATAGTTTTATATCGTCCATAAACATGAGATGGCTTATGGTCTTGCGTGCGTTTATTGGTCCCATTGCGTAACCAATTGTTGAGCGTTTGAGAAGCCAGGATAATGGCAGTCCTGATGGGCAATCACCTTGGAATATACCGGTATTGATGTTGATGGTTTCGGTTTCTATACGTTGGTCGTTAGTAGTTAGCGTTAGCTTGATTTCTATTTTGACATCAGGGTTTCGAAAAGTCGGATGATCTTGACAGGGAATTTATGCATTTGGAGGGATTTGAAAAGCCAGTCATGAGGGATGGAATCGAATGCTGATTGATAGGCAATCCATGCGGTTGATAAGTTTCGTTTTCTTTCTTTTGCGTTGTCAAGCACCATTTTATCGATCAGCAGTATGAGTGTTCATTTCTTTTGTCCATTACGTTCTCCGCCTGTTGTTTTCTGCCCGATGTGTTCCTTCAATTCCGGAAGACGGTTCGGTGTTATCACGTATAACTTCACCCAGATGTTGTTCTTGGTTTCTAGCTTGTCTTGTATCATTTTTATTTTCATTATTATTATTATTATTATTATTATTATTATTATTATTATTATTATTATTATTATTATTATTATTATTATTATTATTATTATTATTATTATTATTATTATTATTATTATATAACGTATCATAAATTTTTTGTTCCTTTGTAAAAATAAAATTTAAAAGCATTGGAGTGTAAATTTATGTTATTTGCACGTGTTCCTTTTTACAATAGTTCCTTTTGAAGAAAAAGGAACAGATTTTGAGGGACACTTGGGACATTTAAGGTTAATGAATTTATAATCATCTGTTGAAAGAGAAAAGAGTCTTTGTAAGACCGATATTTTATGTCGTTAACGGTCTTTACTGTTCTGTTTTCCACTGAAATTCAACAAATTATAAAAGACATCTTTGTTCCGTAGTTTGTTAGTCAATATGATCCCTTTAATACATTTGTTGTTAAAACAACACATGCGTGTATAATGCCGAATGTTAGTGGAAAACCCTAAATCAATTTTTACAGACCTATTTATTTCGGTCTGTCATTGCCCGCACGCTTGCAATTAAAAATGTAAGTTCGGATTGGGTAAAAGTGACGTGTGTTATCATTAAAATCTTGCATAAAGAGGATCGCATTAATCATTTAAATCAGTGTTCGAGAGAGATGTTGAAAAAACGTATTTTATCAAAAAAGAAGTGGCAAATTGCGGTTGCAAATGACAAGAAACCAAAAAGATTAAGTTTGAAACCCAATAGCGATGGTGTTTACGTATGTCCAGTTGTGACATGTGAAAGTGAATGTTTTAAGACACAAAGGGGATGCAGGAAGCACGTTTTCACGAAACATGGGTGGTTTTATTTTTTTGACGATAAGCCTGACTTTAATACTGTATTTCCTGAATTGGCAACTTGTCTATCCACTCAAGAAAAACGAAAACGATCCTACACTACTTTAATGCCGATGTTTATAAAAACATGCACCGTTGGCAGATTATTTTCAAAATGGCTACAAAGTCCAGGTGGAGGAGGTAAAAGTTTATGCCAAGCAGAACAAATAACAGCCAAACTCTTAAAATGCCAAATTCTGTTGTGATGACGTATCTATTCTCTGGGATGTACCAGAGTGTGTTATCGACTATTGTATTGGATCTGTTACAATGCTTTCCGACTTTGTGGATTACTTGAAGAACACTTGGAAACTTGGTCGTTCTGGAATTATTGGTTATATGAACGCTATTTCTCATACACTTGACTATAGAAGGAGTAATGCCATTAAAAGTGAGAATATCCCTGTGTTCATTGCAGCTGAAATTTACTTAGACAGGGTAAAAAAGTGCTTAGCAAAGCAAATGAGGATTGAATGGAGCACAGTACTGAGCATGGAATACCTTACGACTATTAATTGTTGGGCTAGTCTTGAACATCTACAAAGTGTTGTTCCTTTTCATGCGGAAAAATTTTCACAGATATTGATTAACGCCAGTAATGCGACTGCAGTCATTCCAGCTCACGATTTGTCGTTTTGCACTTCGTTTGTCGTAGCTGTATTGTTCCTAATGGTGAAAGCAAGTCGACCAATGACATACCAGTATTTAACCGTTACAATGGTACGTGAAAAATATATATATTAAGGTTGAAAATAAATTAAAACACCTCAAATCAAAGTTCACGTAAATTTGAAGCCATCATCCTAGGCATGTGTCTGTTGTAAAATTAAAGAGAATTGAAGATACTGAAACAACATCAAAAGGTTTGGGGTTTCGTAATGACTTTAGTTACCTGTGATATATTAGCAATATCAGCTTCAAAGAAGACAGGGAAAATAATGATCAAGGGAAAATAATTTCCAAATAATATTATTATTCAACTAATAAACGGTATCTTGAAAAATAATAATTTTGCTCTATAATTTTTCCTAGAAAAAAGGTTTAAAATCAAGTACTTACTTTGGTAAGGAACTTTCACATTTTCAAGCAAAGTAAAATCCCCAGTGATATGACTGCAATGTCAAATATGATATTTTTTAGAAAATTTGTTCACAAAAAAAGTACAAAGGAAACACTTTGTAGTGAGACATTTAAAAATAATACTTTGGTATGCGAACATCATTGAGCTCTCTAAGGTTAGATTCATCGCGTCCTCCATACACTACCACATGATGTGGCATGTAACTTTGATCTGATGAAACAACATACATAGACAGCTGTTTCAGAACAACATTTTGTGGTATTGTTAATCTAAAGCAAAATAATACAGGGATATAATGTATCAAAAATCAACAAAATTACCGCATTTACTGGAGTAAGCTCACTGTGCACTTCTTTAGAAAGTGTTGGGGTGTGTGTTCAAGGAGACGTGTGTATTATTCAAATAATCACAATAAATTAATAAAAGGCAAATAAACAAGTTTGGCAAAAAAATATATTTTCTGAAACTTTCTATACATTGTTGAGCATGTTAAAATCTTCATTGATAAATATCAGGATAAAATCTTCATTGAAAAATTTCTCTTGTTGAAATCTTATATGTGAGTCCCAATTTTATTTTCAGTACAGGAGTGTTGTTGGTAATCTACGGGTCATTTGTACATAGTCTATTAGACTTTTTGGAGCACTAACCAAAGTATTATCTGATAATGGTGGGAAATTAATTGGTGACGATTTTGTAGACATGTGTGAAACATTTGGCATAAAGATTTCAACAACTCCATAATATTCACCATAGAATGGTTTATGTGAACGCCATAACCAAATGTTGACTCGTGTACTACTGAAAAGATACAAAATGTGATTGGGAAACTGCACTTTCTTGGGCTATTTGTGCCAAGAATTCTTTAGCAAACTACAGTGCAACACAACTGGTATTTGGCTCAAATCCAAAACTACCAACAACTCTCACTCCAGAACTCCCTGCTCTGGAACCAACACCTGAAACAGCAATTGTTGCAAAGCACCTTGTTGCTATTCATGCAGCACGCCAAGTGTTTATTAATACAGAATCGTCAGAAAAAGATATATTAAAGATATATTAAAGTTCATGTATGCTATGTCCAATCAGTTGAACCACAAAGACAAGTTACATTTCAGGACACAAATGGACAGCACTTTGAGGCAAAGATAGTCGAGCAGGAAAAAGGACAGGTCAGTACGCCAAATGGTTCAACATCCAATACAAATTACCAGACTCCAATACAGAGGAAACTACTAGTCTTGATCTCTCAAGTGTAAAAGATCTTCAAATTCTTGAGAAAGATTTTGATGCTAATGTAGTCTCTACTGATGTAGTGTTTGAGTTGAAACATGGATTGTTTGATGTTGCAAAAGAAGCAGAACTCAACAACTGGAAGGATCACCATTAATCATCATAAGTGATGGTCTAAAACCCAAACCATGTTAAATTCCACACAGGTATGAAGAGCAAACTGATGACATCGAAAAAAAATTCACCAGCCTGTGCTAAAAATACACACCGAGCAATGATTTTCATCATTAAAACAAGTAAAAATGAAAAGTATTGACATCAAAACAGCATTTCTGCAAGGCGAATTCATTTATAGAAATGTGTTTCTTCATCCACCTCCAGAAGCCAATTGTGCAAAAGGACATATGGAAACTTGTCTACATAGTCTCTCAGATGCATCTCCCAAATGGTATCAGCGTGCCAAAAATACCATGGCATTATAATGGAGGAAAAGTGTCTCGTGTCGACCCAGTCCTCTTTACCTGGCACAAAGAAGGTGTACTGATTGGGAAGATAGCTGTTCATGTAGATGACTTTCTTTGGTCTGGAAATGAACATTTTATCAGTCAAGTTATACCTATGTTCAAAATATCTTAAATGGATTGTCAGGAGCTCGCTAGAAACTTTGGCTATGAGTCCGGATATTAATGCAGCATTATATATTTCTGCAGCATATTGTGGGATTGTTTATGGTCAGAATGCTATAAGTTTACCCATTGAGGCAGTAACGGAAAGTAAGTCAACATTCGAAGCCTTAAAATCTTCCAAGTATGTAAGGTTTGCGAATAGATTGAAATTTGAATGTTAGATATGATATTTGAAGCATGAAACCTGCTGAATGATTACTAAGATAGTTTTTGTTTTGAGAAGCTGTTGTAAAATACTTAGAGAATATTTTTTTTGGTGAAAAAAAATTTAATTATGGTATAAGGGAAGTTCTTTTGATTTTTTCTGGTAGTGGGAACTATACGGTTGAGACATTTTGGTTCACTGTTGGAAATCACTGTTGTTTAACTTATCATTTAACAATGATTTGAATTCTTTGCAACACTTCCATTCAGCAAGGTTCACCGTTAATCCCGTTAACACAACTTGCAACATGCAGCGATTGTTTTTCATCAAAATACAGTTTGAAATTTTAAAATTTGAATTTTTGATATGAAGTTTGAAACATAAACATTAGAAACATAAACATCTGATAGGGGCCAGAATAATGGCTAGGAATGGAGGATAGTCTACTCCATGGAAGGTCCTTTTAGAAAAGAGAGTGAATCTGTTCTGTATATTTAATATTATGTCCCATATATTTTAGGTTAGTAAAATTATTCAACAGGGTCTTTATCTGACTGAACAAGTTTTTTATCTGTCCAACTCTAGCATGGAACGCGAAATTGTTAATTATGCCTATTATTATTATGTATTTTATATTATATTAATTATATATTATGTATTTCCACTAATATCCATTTCAGAGATAAAGGTTGCTTTTCATAGGGTGGTTATACAAAGTCTGTAATGTTTTAAAACGAATATTTTCTTTATTCTATGAAAATTATGGAAATAATCAGCCAATGATGCAGAAATCCTATTGTCTGTGAGGATTTAACTTTATCAGTTCAGAAACTTACCTAACCCAGTGTGATCTTGCTGGTCCATCAGATTGCCAATAGGTACCATTATCATTATCAATCAATCTAAAATAACAAATGAAATGGAATAAGCAAACTTTAAAACTTACTATCAACTTAAAACCTGTTGAGAATAAATAACAATATCGAAATTAACAAGGATATTTTTACAAAAGTGGGAAGTCAATCAAAAAAGCATACCTTATTCGTACTTATTCTTATATTTATTAATTTTCATCCAATGGACTTTGTGCATGATTTCATGTATATTAACTTTTGCATACTTGAAAATATTTTTGGAAAACAAGGAATGAAAGCTAACTTAAATGTTAATCAATAAGAAACCTTTTGTTGAGTACAACAGAAATTATTGAAAAAAACAGCATGATACAACGTAGAATCAGTACAATATCATGTAATTAAAGTATCAAAATAAAGGATAGTAATATTGTTAAAAAAAATTTTATAAAATTTTAATTTGCCTATTATTGATTTTCA
>JAVEOA010000022.1:0-25360 GCA_039566895.2 Turritopsis rubra | reverse complement strand
CAGTTAGTTACGAAATCGGATGATTGGATACAGTTTCCAAGAATTGTGTCCAACCGCATATTGCGCAGTTGAATAATTACGCACTGTTGCCTGCGAAAATAAAATTGAGTTTGATCGAAATTTCTACTAATTTTAAACACCATTATCAAAAGGATTATTATATGGATATGTATGGATATTTCAGCCGAGACGTTAAAAGAGTGCAGTCAAAAGTCAAAATCTAATAGCTATAGATATGAAATTACTTCATAAATAGTAATGCAAATATCTACAAATTTATGGTCAACCAATCCACTTATAATTATTTAATACATTTTCTCTTATATTAGGATTATGGCGATCAGGATCTTAACTGAACAGTGCGATCCTCCGTCTGAAACCTCCAGTTAGTTACGAAATCGGATGATTGGATACAGTTTCCAAGAATTGTGTCCAACCGCATATTGCGCAGTTGAATAATTACGCACTGTTGCCTGCGAAAATAAAATTGAGTTTGATCGAAATTTCTACTAATTTTAAACACCATTATCAAAAGGATTATTATATGGATATGTATGGATATTTCAGCCGAGACGTTAAAAGAGTGCAGTCAAAAGTCAAAATCTAATAGCTATAGATATGAAATTACTTCATAAATAGTAATGCAAATATCTACAAATTTATGGTCAACCAATCCACTTATAATTATTTAATACATTTTCTCTTATATTAGGATGATGGCTATCAGGATCTTAACTGAACAGTGCGATCCTCGTGGTGGTAAACATTTCATACTTGGCTAAAATTACCACAAATTTCAATTGGGAACCGCTCCCAGGTGGGATTGAACCACCAACCTTTCGGTTAACAGCCGAACGCGCTAACCAATTGCGCCACGGAAGCTCCTGCATCAACATTCAAGGGAATTTGATCTCTTAAAAATCTGATCCTTTTGCAAAATATCTATGTGTTGATATATTTTTAATGTGGAAGATAAATGTGTGTTTGCCGTCTGAAACCTCCAGTTAGTTACGAAATCGGATGATTGGATACAGTTTCCAAGAATTGTGTCCAACCGCATATTGCGCAGTTGAATAATTACGCACTGTTGCCTGCGAAAATAAAATTGAGTTTGATCGAAATTTCTACTAATTTTAAACACCATTATCAAAAGGATTATTATATGGATATGTATGGATATTTCAGCCGAGACGTTAAAAGAGTGCAGTCAAAAGTCAAAATCTAATAGCTATAGATATGAAATTACTTCATAAATAGTAATGCAAATATCTACAAATTTATGGTCAACCAATCCACTTATAATTATTTAATACATTTTCTCTTATATTAGGATGATGGCTATCAGGATCTTAACTGAACAGTGCGATCCTCGTGGTGGTAAACATTTCATACTTGGCTAAAATTACCACAAATTTCAATTGGGAACCGCTCCCAGGTGGGATTGAACCACCAACCTTTCGGTTAACAGCCGAACGCGCTAACCAATTGCGCCACGGAAGCTCCTGCATCAACATTTAAGGGAATTTGATCTCTTAAAAATCTGATCCTTTTGCAAAATATCTATGTGTTGATATATTTTTAATGTGGAAGATAAATGTGTGTTTGCCGTCTGAAACCTCCAGTTAGTTACGAAATCGGATGATTGGATACAGTTTCCAAGAATTGTGTCCAACCGCATATTGCGCAGTTGAATAATTACGCACTGTTGCCTGCGAAAATAAAATTGAGTTTGATCGAAATTTCTACTAATTTTAAACACCATTATCAAAAGGATTATTATATGGATATGTATGGATATTTCATCCGAGACGTTAAAAGAGTGCAGTCAAAAGTCAAAATCTAATAGCTATAGATATGAAATTACTTCATAAATAGTAATGCAAATATCTACAAATTTATGGTCAACCAATCCACTTATAATTATTTAATACATTTTCTCTTATATTAGGATTATGGCGATCAGGATCTTAACTGAACAGTGCGATCCTCGTGGTAGTAAACATTTCATACTTGGCTAATTTTACCACAAATTTCAATTGGGAACCGCTCCCGGGTGGGCTTGAACCACCAACCTTTCGGTTAACAGCCGAACGCGCTAACCAATTGCGCCACGGAAGCTCCTGCAACAACATTTAAGGGAATTTGATCTCTTAAAAATCTGATCCATTTGCAAAATATCTATTTGTTGAAATATTTTGAATCTGGCGCAAGAATGTGTGTTTGCCGTCTGAAACCTCTGGTTAGTTACGAAATCGGATGATTGGATACAGTTTCCAGAAATTGGGTGCAACCGAACATTGCGCAGTTCAATAATTACGCACTGTTGCCTGCAAAAATAAAATTGAGTTTGATCGAAATTTCTACTAATTTTAAACACCATTATCAAAAGGATTATTATATGGATATGTATGGATACTTCATTCGACACTTTAAAAGAGTGCAGTGAAAAGTCAAAAGTTCTTAACCATAGTTGGTTATTTGCCACCAAGATGGTAATGAACCTTTCGAATAATTTTAAACTCCAACTGTGTCAGTTTCCTATAAACGTGATTGGCCCAGAATGAGTATCAAATAAATTGTTATAGATTGTTTCCTAATAAGTTAACCGAGAGTGCGAATGTTTGTAGGACTGTAAGTAGGAATGCTAATAGCTATAGATATGAAATTACTTGATAAATAGTAATGCAAATATCTACAAATTTATTGTCAAACGATCCACTTATAATTATTTAATACATTTCCTCTTATATTAGGATGATGGCGATCAGGATGTTGACTGAACAGTGCGATCCTCGTGGTGTTATACATTTCTAACTTGGCTAAAATTACCATAAATTTCAATTGGGAACCGCTCCCGGGTGGGCTTGAACCACCAACCTTTTGGTTAACAGCCGAACGCGCTAACCATTTGCGCCACGGAAGCTCCTGCATCAACTTTTAAGGGAATTTGATCTCTTAAAAATCTGATCCTTTTGCAAAATATCTATGTGTTGAAATGTTTTAAATGTGGAACATAAATGTGTGTTTGCCGTCTAAAACCTCTAGTTAGTTACGAAATCCGATGATTGGATACCGTTTCCAAGAGTTGGGTGCAACCGCCCATTGCGCAGTTCAATAATTACGCACTGTTGCCTGCAAAATTAAAATTGAGTTTGATCGAAATTTCTACAAATTTTAAACACCATTATCAAAAGGATTATTATATGGATATGTATGGATATTTCAGCCGAGACTTTAAAAGAGTGCAGTCAAAAGTCAAAAGTTCATAAGCATAGTTAGATATTTGCCACCAAGATGGTAATGAACCTTTCAAATAATTTTAAACTCCAACTGTCTCAGTTTCCTTTAAATGTGATCCGCCCAGAATGAGTATAAAATAAATTGTTATAGATTGTTTGCTAATAAGTTAACCGAGAGTGCGTATATTTGTAGGACTGTAAGTAGGAATGCTAATAGCTATAGATATGAATAAATTGATAAATCCTAATGCAAATATCTACAAATTTAAGGTAAACCAATCCACTTATATATGTTTAATACATTTCCTCTTATATTAGGATCATGGGGATCAGGATTTTAACTGAACAATCCAATACTCGTATGTTTGCAGGTCTGTAAGTAGGAATGCTAATAGCTATAGATATGAAATTACTTGATAAATAGTAATGCAAATATCTACAAATTTCATGTAAACCAATCCACTTAAAATTGTTTAATACATTTCCTCTTATATTAGGATGATTGCGATCAGGATCTTAACTGAACAGTGCGATCCTCGTGGTGGTAAACATTTCTAACTTGGCTAAAATTACCACAAATTTCAATTGGGAACCGCTCCCAGGTGGGATTGAACCACCAACCTTTCGGTTAACAGCCGAACGCGCTAACCAATTGCGCCACGGAAGCTCCTGCATCAACATTTAAGGGAATTTGATCTCTTAAAAATCTGATCCTTTTGCAAAATATCTATGTGTTGATATATTTTTAATGTGGAAGATAAATGTGTGTTTGCCGTCTGAAACCTCCAGTTAGTTACGAAATCGGATGATTGGATACAGTTTCCAAGAATTGTGTCCAACCGCATATTGCGCAGTTGAATAATTACGCACTGTTGCCTGCAAATATAAAATTGAGTTTGATCGAAAAATCTACTAATTTTAAACACCATTATCAAAAGGATTATAATATGGATATGTATGGATATTTCAGTCGAGACGTTAAAAGAGTGCAGTTAAAAGTCAAAAGCTCACAAACATCATTAGATATTTGCCACCAAGATGGTAATGAACCATTCGAATAATTTTAAACTCCAACTGTGTCAGTTTCCTTTAAACGTGATCGGACCAGATTGGTTATCAAATAAATTGTTATAGATTGTTTCCTAATAAGATAACCGAGAGTGCGTATGTTTGTAGGACTGTAAGTAGGAATGCTAATAGCTATAGATACGAATAAATTGATAAATCCTAATGCAAATATCTTCAAATTTCAGTTAAACCAATCCACTTATAATTGTTTAATACATTTCCTCTTATATTAGGATCATGGCGATCAGGATTTTAACTGAACATGGCAATCCTCGTATGTTTGCAGGTCTGTAAGTAGGAATGCTAATAGCTATAGATATGAAATTGCTTGATAAATAGTAATGCAAATATCTACAAATTTCATGTAAACCAATCCACTTAAAATTGTTTAATACATTTCCTCTTATATTAGGATGATTGCGATCAGGATCTTAACTGAACAGTGCGATCCTCGTGGTGGTAAACATTTCTAACTTGGCTAAAATTACCACAAATTTCAATTGGGAACCGCTCCCAGGTGGGATTGAACCACCAACCTTTCGGTTAACAGCCGAACGCGCTAACCAATTGCGCCACGGAAGCTCCTGCATCAACATTTAAGGGAATTTGATCTCTTAAAAATCTGATCCTTTTGCAAAATATCTATGTGTTGATATATTTTTAATGTGGAAGATAAATGTGTGTTTGCCGTCTGAAACTTCCAGTTAGTTACAAAATCGGATGATTGGATACAGTTTCCAAGAATTGTGTCCAACCGCATATTGCGCAGTTGAATAATTACGCACTGTTGCCTGCAAATATAAAATTGAGTTTGATCGAAAAATCTACTAATTTTAAACACCATTATCAAAAGGATTATAATATGGATATGTATGGATATTTCAGTCGAAACGTTAAAAGAGTGCAGTTAAAAGTCAAAAGCTCACAAACATCATTAGATATTTGCCACCAAGATGGTAATGAACCATTCGAATAATTTTAAACTCCAACTGTGTCAGTTTCCTTTAAACGTGATCGGACCAGATTGGTTATCAAATAAATTGTTATAGATTGTTTCCTAATAAGATAACCGAGAGTGCGTATGTTTGTAGGACTGTAAGTAGGAATGCTAATAGCTATAGATACGAATAAATTGATAAATCCTAATGCAAATATCTTCAAATTTCAGTTAAACCAATCCACTTATAATTGTTTAATACATTTCCTCTTATATTAGGATCATGGCGATCAGGATTTTAACTGAACGTGGCAATCCTCGTATGTTTGCAGGTCTGTAAGTAGGAATGCTAATAGCTATAGATATGAAATTACTTGATAAATAGTAATGCAAATATCTACAAATTTCATGTCAACCAATCCACTTATAATTGTTTAATACATTTCCTCTTATATTAGGATAATAGCTATAGATATGAAATTACTTGATAAATAGTAATGCAAATATCTACAAATTTAAGGTAAACCAATCCACTTATAATTATTTAATACATTTCCTCTTATATTAGGATGATGGCGATCAGGATGTTAACTGAACAGTGCGATCCTCGTGGTGTTATACATTTCTAACTTGGCTAAAATTACCATAAATTTCAATTGGGAACCGCTCCCGGGTGGGCTTAAACCACCAACCTTTTGGTTAACAGCCGAACGCGCTAACCATTTGCGCCACGGAAGCTCCTGCATCAACTTTTAAGGGAATTTGATCTCTTAAAAATCTGATCCTTTTGCAAAATATCTATGTGTTGAAATGTTTTAAATGTGGAACATAAATGTGTGTTTGCCGTCTAAAACCTCTAGTTAGTTACGAAATCCGATGATTGGATACCGTTTCCAAGAGTTGGGTGCAACCGCCCATTGCGCAGTTCAATAATAACGCACTGTTGCCTGCAAAATTAAAATTGAGTTTGATCGAAATTTCTACTAATTTTAAACACCATTATCAAAAGGATTATTATATGGATATGTATGGATATTTCAGCCGAGACTTTAAAAGAGTGCAGTCAAAAGTCAAAAGTTCATAAGCATAGTTAGATATTTGCCACCAAGATGGTAATGAACCTTTCAAATAATTTTAAACTCCAACTGTCTCAGTTTCCTTTAAATGTGATCGGCCCAGAATGAGTATAAAATAAATTGTTATAGATTGTTTGCTAATAAGTTAACCGAGAGTGCGTATGTTTGTAGGACTGTAAGTAGGAATGCTAATAGCTATAGATATGAATAAATTGAAAAATCCTAATGCAAATATCTACAAATTTAAGGTAAACCAATCCACTTATATATGTTTAATACATTTCCTCTTATATTAGGATCATGGGGATCAGGATTTTAACTGAACAATGCAATACTCGTATGTTTGCAGGTCTGTAAGTAGGAATGCTAATAGCTATAGATATAAAATTACTTGATAAATAGTAATGCAAATATCTACAAATTTCATGTAAACCAATCCACTTATAATTGTTTAATACATTTCCTCTTATATTAGGATGATTGCGATCAGGATCTTAACTGAACAGTGCGATCCTCGTGGTGGTAAACATTTCTAACTTGGCTAAAATTACCACAAATTTCAATTGGGAACCGCTCCCAGGTGGGATTGAACCACCAACCTTTCGGTTAACAGCCGAACGCGCTAACCAATTGCGCCACGGAAGCTCCTGCATCAACATTTAAGGGAATTTGATCTCTTAAAAATCTGATCCTTTTGCAAAATATCTATGTGTTGATATATTTTTAATGTGGAAGATAAATGTGTGTTTGCCGTCTGAAACCTCCAGTTAGTTACGAAATCGGATGATTGGATACAGTTTCCAAGAATTGTGTCCAACCGCATATTGCGCAGTTGAATAATTACGCACTGTTGCCTGCGAAAATAAAATTGAGTTTGATCGAAATTTCTACTAATTTTAAACACCATTATCAAAAGGATTATTATATGGATATGTATGGATATTTCATCCGAGACGTTAAAAGAGTGCAGTCAAAAGTCAAAATCTAATAGCTATAGATATGAAATTACTTCATAAATAGTAATGCAAATATCTACAAATTTATGGTCAACCAATCCACTTATAATTATTTAATACATTTTCTCTTATATTAGGATTATGGCGATCAGGATCTTAACTGAACAGTGCGATCCTCCGTCTGAAACCTCCAGTTAGTTACGAAATCGGATGATTGGATACAGTTTCCAAGAATTGTGTCCAACCGCATATTGCGCAGTTGAATAATTACGCACTGTTGCCTGCGAAAATAAAATTGAGTTTGATCGAAATTTCTACTAATTTTAAACACCATTATCAAAAGGATTATTATATGGATATGTATGGATATTTCAGCCGAGACGTTAAAAGAGTGCAGTCAAAAGTCAAAATCTAATAGCTATAGATATGAAATTACTTCATAAATAGTAATGCAAATATCTACAAATTTATGGTCAACCAATCCACTTATAATTATTTAATACATTTTCTCTTATATTAGGATGATGGCTATCAGGATCTTAACTGAACAGTGCGATCCTCGTGGTGGTAAACATTTCATACTTGGCTAAAATTACCACAAATTTCAATTGGGAACCGCTCCCAGGTGGGATTGAACCACCAACCTTTCGGTTAACAGCCGAACGCGCTAACCAATTGCGCCACGGAAGCTCCTGCATCAACATTTAAGGGAATTTGATCTCTTAAAAATCTGATCCTTTTGCAAAATATCTATGTGTTGATATATTTTTAATGTGGAAGATAAATGTGTGTTTGCCGTCTGAAACCTCCAGTTAGTTACGAAATCGGATGATTGGATACAGTTTCCAAGAATTGTGTCCAACCGCATATTGCGCAGTTGAATAATTACGCACTGTTGCCTGCGAAAATAAAATTGAGTTTGATCGAAATTTCTACTAATTTTAAACACCATTATCAAAAGGATTATTATATGGATATGTATGGATATTTCAGCCGAGACGTTAAAAGAGTGCAGTCAAAAGTCAAAATCTAATAGCTATAGATATGAAATTACTTCATAAATAGTAATGCAAATATCTACAAATTTATGGTCAACCAATCCACTTATAATTATTTAATACATTTTCTCTTATATTAGGATGATGGCTATCAGGATCTTAACTGAACAGTGCGATCCTCGTGGTAGTAAACATTTCATACTTGGCTAAAATTACCACAAATTTCAATTGGGAACCGCTCCCAGGTGGGATTGAACCACCAACCTTTCGGTTAACAGCCGAACGCGCTAACCAATTGCGCCACGGAAGCTCCTGCATCAACATTTAAGGGAATTTGATCTCTTAAAAATCTGATCCTTTTGCAAAATATCTATGTGTTGATATATTTTTAATGTGGAAGATAAATGTGTGTTTGCCGTCTGAAACCTCCAGTTAGTTACGAAATCGGATGATTGGATACAGTTTCCAAGAATTGTGTCCAACCGCATATTGCGCAGTTGAATAATTACGCACTGTTGCCTGCGAAAATAAAATTGAGTTTGATCGAAATTTCTACTAATTTTAAACACCATTATCAAAAGGATTATTATATGGATATGTATGGATATTTCATCCGAGACGTTAAAAGAGTGCAGTCAAAAGTCAAAATCTAATAGCTATAGATATGAAATTACTTCATAAATAGTAATGCAAATATCTACAAATTTATGGTCAACCAATCCACTTATAATTATTTAATACATTTTCTCTTATATTAGGATTATGGCGATCAGGATCTTAACTGAACAGTGCGATCCTCGTGGTAGTAAACATTTCATACTTGGCTAATTTTACCACAAATTTCAATTGGGAACCGCTCCCGGGTGGGCTTGAACCACCAACCTTTCGGTTAACAGCCGAACGCGCTAACCAATTGCGCCACGGAAGCTCCTGCAACAACATTTAAGGGAATTTGATCTCTTAAAAATCTGATCCATTTGCAAAATATCTATTTGTTGAAATATTATAAATGTGGAACAAAAATGTGTTTTTGCCGTCTGAAATCTCTAGTTAGTTACGAAATCGGATGATTGGAAATTCTTTTCAAAAATTAGGTGCAACCACACATTGCGAAGTTTAATAATTACGCACTGTTGCCTGCAAATATAAAATGGAGTTTGATCGAAAAATCTACTAATTTTAAACACCATTATCAAAAGGATTATAATATGGATATGTATGGATATTTCAGTCGAGACGTTAAAAGAGTGCAGTTAAAAGTCAAAAGCTCACAAACATCATTAGATATTTGCCACCAAGATGGTAATGAACCATTCGAATAATTTTAAACTCCAACTGTGTCAGTTTCCTTTAAACGTGATCGGACCAGATTGGTTATCAAATAAATTGTTATAGATTGTTTCCTAATAAGATAACCGAGAGTGCGTGTGTTTGTAGGACTGCAAGTAGGAATGCTAATAGCTAAAGATATGAAATAACTTGATAAATAGTAATGCAAATATCTACAAATTAACGGTAAACCAATCCACTTATAATTGTTTAATACATTACTTCTTATATTAGGATCATGGCGATCAGGATTTTAACTGAACAGTGCAATCCTCGTATATTTGCAGGACTGTAAGTAGGAATGCTAATAGTTATAGATATGAAATAACTTGATAAACAGTAATGCAAATATCTACAAATTTAAGATAAATCAATCCACTTATAATTGTTTAAGACCTTTCCTCTTATATTAGGATCATGGCGATCAGGATTTTAACTGAACAGTGCAATACGCGTATGTTTGCAGGTCTGTAAGTAGGAATGCTAATAGCTATAGATATGAAATTACTTGATAAATAGTAATGCAAATATCTACAAATTTAAGGTAAACCAATCCACTTATAATTGTTTAATACATTTCCTCTTATATTAGGATCATGGCGATCACGATTTTAACTCAATAGTGCGATCCTCGTATGTTTGCCGGTCTGTAAGTAGGAATGCTAATAGCTATAGATATGAAATTACTTGATAAGTAGTAATGCAAATATCTACAAATTTATGCTCAACCATCCACATATAATTGTTTAATGCATTTCCACTTATATTAGAATTATGGCGATCAGGATGTTAACTGAAAAGTGCGATCCTCGTGGTGGTAAACATTTCTAACTTGGCTAAAATTACCATAAATTTCAATTGAGAACCGCTCCCGGGTGGGCTTGAACCGCCAACCTTTCGGTTAACAGCCGAACGCGCTAACCAATTGCGCCACGGAAGCTCCTGGATCAACTTTTAAGGGAATTTGATCTCTTAAAAATCTGATCCTTTCGCAAAATATCTATTTGTTGAAATATTTTAAATGTGGAACAAAAATGTGTGTTTGCCGTCTGAAACCTCTAGTTAGTTACGAAATCGGATGATTGGAAATTCTTTTCAAAAATTGGGTGCAACCACTCATTGCGAAGTTGAATAATTACGCACTGTTGCCTGCAAATATAAAATTGCGTTTGATCGAAATTTCTACTAATTTTAAACACCATTATCAAAAGGATTATTATATGGATATGTATGAATATTTCAGCCAAGACGTTAAAAGAGTGCGGTCAAAAGTCAAAATCTCATAAACATCATTAGATATTTGCCACCAAGATGGTAACGAACCATTCGAATAATTTTAAACTCAAACTGTGTCAGTTTCGTTTTAAGGTAATCGTACCAGAATGGTTATCAAACAAATTGTTATAGATTGTTTGCTAATAAGTTAACCGAGAGTGCGTATGTTTGTAGGACTGTAAGTAGGAATGCTAATAGCTATAGATATGAATAAATTGATAAATCCTAATGCAAATATCTACAAATTTAAGGTAAACCAATCCACTTATATATGTTTAATACATTTCCTCTTATATTAGGATCATGGGGATCAGGATTTTAACTGAACAATCCAATACTCGTATGTTTGCAGGTCTGTAAGTAGGAATGCTAATAGCTATAGATATGAAATTACTTGATAAATAGTAATGCAAATATCTACAAATTTCATGTAAACCAATCCACTTATAATTGTTTAATACATTTCCTCTTATATTAGGACGATTGCGATCAGGATCTTAACTGAACAGTGCGATCCTCGTGGTGGTAAACATTTCTAACTTGGCTAAAATTACCACAAATTTCAATTGGGAACCGCTCCCAGGTGGGATTGAACCACCAACCTTTCGGTTAACAGCCGAACGCGCTAACCAATTGCGCCACGGAAGCTCCTGCATCAACATTTAAGGGAATTTGATCTCTTAAAAATCTGATCCTTTTGCAAAATATCTATGTGTTGATATATTTTTAATGTGGAAGATAAATGTGTGTTTGCCGTCTGAAACCTCCAGTTAGTTACGAAATCGGATGATTGGATACAGTTTCCAAGAATTGTGTCCAACCGCATATTGCGCAGTTGAATAATTACGCACTGTTGCCTGCGAAAATAAAATTGAGTTTGATCGAAATTTCTACTAATTTTAAACACCATTATCAAAAGGATTATTATATGGATATGTATGGATATTTCAGCCGAGACGTTAAAAGAGTGCAGTCAAAAGTCAAAATCTAATAGCTATAGATATGAAATTACTTCATAAATAGTAATGCAAATATCTACAAATTTATGGTCAACCAATCCACTTATAATTATTTAATACATTTTCTCTTATATTAGGATGATGGCTATCAGGATCTTAACTGAACAGTGCGATCCTCGTGGTGGTAAACATTTCATACTTGGCTAATTTTACCACAAATTTCAATTGGGAACCGCTCCCGGGTGGGCTTGAACCACCAACCTTTCGGTTAACAGCCGAACGCGCTAACCAATTGCGCCACGGAAGCTCCTGCAAGAACATTTAAGGGAATTTGATCTCTTAAAAATCTGATCCATTTGCAAAATATCTATTTGTTGAAATATTATAAATGTGGAACAAAAATGTGTTTTTTCCGTCTGAAATCTCTAGTTAGTTACGAAATCGGATGATTGGAAATTCTTTTCAAAAATTAGGTGCAACCACACATTGCGAAGTTTAATATTTACGCACTGTTGCCTGCAAATATAAAATGGAGTTTGATCGAAAAATCTACTAATTTTAAACACCATTATCAAAAGGATTATAATATGGATATGTATGGATATTTCAGTCGAGACGTTAAAAGAGTGCAGTTAAAAGTCAAAAGCTCACAAACATCATTAGATATTTGCCACCAAGATGGTAATGAACCATTCGAATAATTTTAAACTCCAACTGTGTCAGTTTCCTTTAAACGTGATCGGACCAGATTGGTTATCAAATAAATTGTTATAGATTGTTTCCTAATAAGATAACCGAGAGTGCGTATGTTTGTAGGACTGTAAGTAGGAATGCTAATAGCTATAGATACGAATAAATTGATAAATCCTAATGCAAATATCTTCAAATTTCAGTTAAACCAATCCACTTATAATTGTTTAATACATTTCCTCTTATATTAGGATCATGGCGATCAGGATTTTAACTGAACATGGCAATCCTCGTATGTTTGCAGGTCTGTAAGTAGGAATGCTAATAGCTATAGATATGAAATTACTTGATAAATAGTAATGCAAATATCTACAAATTTCATGTCAACCAATCCACTTATAATTGTTTAATACATTTCCTCTTATATTAGGATTATGGCGATCAGGATGTTAACTGAACAGTGCGATCCTCGTGGTGGTAAGCACTTCTAACTTGGCTAAAATTACAATAAATTTCAATTGGGAACCGCTCCCGGGTGGGCTTGAACCACCAACCTTTTGGTTAACAGCCGAACGCGCTAACCAATTGAGCCACGGAAACTCCTGCATAAACATTTAAGGGAATTTGTTCTCTTAAACATCTGATCCTTTTGCAAAATATCTATGTGTCTAAATATTTTGAATCTGGCGCAAGAATGTGTGTTTGCCGTCTGAAACCTCTGGTTAGTTACGAAATCGGATGATTGGATACAGTTTCCAGAAATTGGGTGCAACCGAACATTGCGCAGTTCAATAATTACGCACTGTTGCCTGCAAAAATAAAATTGAGTTTGATCGAAATTTCTACTAATTTTAAACACCATTATCAAAAGGATTATTATATGGATATGTATGGATATTTCATTCGACACTTTAAAAGAGTGCAGTGAAAAGTCAAAAGTTCTTAACCATAGTTGGTTATTTGCCACCAAGATGGTAATGAACCTTTCGAATAACTTTAAACTCCAACTGTGTCAGTTTCCTATAAACGTGATTGGCCCAGAATGAGTATCAAATAAATTGTTATAGATTGTTTCCTAATAAGTTAACCGAGAGTGCGAATGTTTGTAGGACTGTAAGTAGGAATGCTAATAGCTATAGATATGAAATTAAATAATTAATAATTAATATAAATAATTAATATAAATATAAATTAATATAATATAAAGTTGAATAATTACGCACTGTTGCCTGCGAAAATAAAATTGAGTTTGATCGAAATTTCTACTAATTTTAAACACCATTATCAAAAGGATTATTATATGGATATGTATGGATATTTCAGCCGAGACGTTAAAAGAGTGCAGTCAAAAGTCAAAATCTAATAGCTATAGATATGAAATTACTTCATAAATAGTATTGCAAATATCTACAAATTTATGGTCAACCAATCCACTTATAATTATTTAATACATTTTCTCTTATATTAGGATTATGGCGATCAGGATCTTAACTGAACAGTGCGATCCTCGTGGTGGTAAACATTTCATACTTGGCTAATTTTACCACAAATTTCAATTGGGAACCGCTCCCGGGTGGGCTTGAACCACCAACCTTTCGGTTAACAGCCGAACGCGCTAACCAATTGCGCCACGGAAGCTCCTGCAACAACATTTAAGGGAATTTGATCTCTTAAAAATCTGATCCATTTGCAAAATATCTATTTGTTGAAATATTATAAATGTGGAACATAAATGTGTGTTTGCCGTCTAAAACCTCTAGTTAGTTACAAAATCCGATGATTGGATACCGTTTCCAAGAGTTGGGTGCAACCGCCCATTGCGCAGTTCAATAATTACGCACTGTTGCCTGCAAAATTAAAATTGAGTTTGATCGAAATTTCTACAAATTTTAAACACCATTATCAAAAGGATTATTATATGGATATATATGGAAATTTCAGCCGAGACTTTAAAAGAGTGCAGTCAAAAGTCAAAAGTTCATAAGCATAGATAGATATTTGCCACCAAGATGGTAATGAACCTTTCAAATAATTTTAAACTCCAACTGTCTCAGTTTCCTTTAAATGTGATCGGCCCAGAATGAGTATAAAATAAATTGTTATAGATTGTTTGCTAATAAGTTAACCGAGAGTGCGTATGTTTGTAGGACTGTAAGTAGGAATGCTAATAGCTATAGATATGAATAAATTGATAAATCCTAATGCAAATATCTACAAATTTAAGGTAAACCAATCCACTTATATATGTTTAATACATTTCCTCTTATATTAGGATCATGGGGATCAGGATTTTAACTGAACAATGCAATACTCGTATGTTTGCAGGTCTGTAAGTAGGAATGCTAATAGCTATAGATATGAAATTACTTGATAAATAGTAATGCAAATATCTACAAATTTCATGTAAACCAATCCACTTATAATTGTTTAATACATTTCCTCTTATATTAGGATGATTGCGATCAGGATCTTAACTGAACAGTGCGATCCTCGTGGTGGTAAACATTTCTAACTTGGCTAAAATTACCACAAATTTCAAGTGGGAACCGCTCCCAGGTGGGATTGAACCACCAACCTTTCGGTTAACAGCCGAACGCGCTAACCAATTGCGCCACGGAAGCTCCTGCATCAACATTTAAGGGAATTTGATCTCTTAAAAATCTGATCCTTTTGCAAAATATCTATGTGTTGATATATTTTTAATGTGGAAGATAAATGTGTGTTTGCCGTCTGAAACCTCCAGTTAGTTACGAAATCGGATGATTGGATACAGTTTTCAAGAATTGTGTCCAACCGCATATTGCGCAGTTGAATAATTACGCACTGTTGCCTGCGAAAATAAAATTGAGTTTGATCGAAATTTCTACTAATTTTAAACACCATTATCAAAAGGATTATTATATGGATATGTATGGATATTTCAGCCGAGACGTTAAAAGAGTGCAGTCAAAAGTCAAAATCTAATAGCTATAGATATGAAATTACTTCATAAATAGTAATGCAAATATCTACAAATTTATGGTCAACCAATCCACTTATAATTATTTAATACATTTTCTCTTATATTAGGATTATGGCGATCAGGATCTTAACTGAACAGTGCGATCCTCGTGGTGGTAAACATTTCATACTTGGCTAATTTTACCACAAATTTCAATTGGGAACCGCTCCCGGGTGGGCTTGAACCACCAACCTTTCGGTTAACAGCCGAACGCGCTAACCAATTGCGCCACGGAAGCTCCTGCAATAACATTTAAGGGAATTTGATCTCTTAAAAATCTGATCCATTTGCAAAATATCTATTTGTTGAAATATTATAAATGTGGAACAAAAATGTGTTTTTGCCGTCTGAAATCTCTAGTTAGTTACGAAATCGGATGATTGGAAATTCTTTTCAAAAATTAGGTGCAACCACACATTGCGAAGTTTAATAATTACGCACTGTTGCCTGCAAATATAAAATGGAGTTTGATCGAAAAATCTACTAATTTTAAACACCATTATCAAAAGGATTATAATATGGATATGTATGGATATTTCAGTCGAGACGTTAAAAGAGTGCAGTTAAAAGTCAAAAGCTCACAAACATCATTAGATATTTGCCACCAAGATGGTAACGAACCATTCGAATAATTTTAAACTCCAACTGTGTCAGTTTCCTTTAAACTTGATCGTACCAGATTGGTTATCAAATAAATTGTTATAGATTGTTTCCTAATAAGATAACCGAGAGTGCGTGTGTTTGTAGGACTGCAAGTAGGAATGCTAATAGCTATAGATATGAAATAACTTGATAAATAGTAATGCAAATATCTACAAATTAACGGTAAACCAATCCACTTATAATTGTTTAATACATTACTTCTTATATTAGGATCATGGCGATCAGGATTTTAACTGAACAGTGCAATCCTCGTATATTTGCAGGACTGTAAGTAGGAATGCTAATAGTTATAGATATGAAATAACTTGATAAACAGTAATGCAAATATCTACAAATTTAAGATAAATCAATCCACTTATAATTGTTTAAGACCTTTCCTCTTATATTAGGATCATGGCGATCAGGATTTTAACTGAACAGTGCAATACGCGTATGTTTGCAGGTCTTTAAGTAGGAATGCTAATAGCTATAGATATGAAATTACTTGATAAATAGTAATGCAAATATCTACAAATTTAAGGTAAACCAATCCACTTATAATTGTTTAATACATTTCCTCTTATATTAGGATCATGGCGATCACGATTTTAACTCAATAGTGCGACCCTCGTATGTTTGCCGGACTGTAAGTAGGAATGCTAATAGCTATAGATATGAAATTACTTGTTAAGTAGTAATGCAAATATCTACAAATTTATGCTCAACCAATCCACTTATAATTGTTTAATACATTTCCTCTTATATTAGGATCCTGGCGATCAGGATTTTAACTGAACATGGCAATCCTCGTATGTTTGCAGGTCTGTAAGTAGGAATGCTAATAGCTATAGATATGAAATTACTTGATAAATAGTAATGCAAATATCTACAAATTTCATGTCAACCAATCCACTTATAATTGTTTAATACATTTCCTCTTATATTAGGATGATGGCGATCAGGATGTTAACTGAACAGTGCGATCCTCGTGGTGGTAAGCACTTCTAACTTGGCTAAAATTACAATAAATTTCAATTGGGAACCGCTCCCGGGTGGGCTTGAACCACCAACCTTTTGGTTAACAGCCGAACGCGCTAACCAATTGCGCCACGGAAACTCCTGCATAAACATTTAAGGGAATTTGTTCTCTTAAACATCTGATCCTTTTGCAAAATATCTATGTGTCTAAATATTTTGAATCTTGCGCAAGAATGTGTGTTTGCCGTCTGAAACCTCTGGTTAGTTACGAAATCGGATGATTGGATACAGTTTCCAGAAATTGGGTGCAACCGAACATTGCGCAGTTCAATAATTACGCACTGTTGCCTGCAAAAATAAAATTGAGTTTGATCGAAATTTCTACTAATTTTAAACACCATTATTAAAAGGATTATTATATGGATATGTATGGATATTTCATTCGACACTTTAAAAGAGTGCAGTGAAAAGTCAAAAGTTCTTAACCATAGTTGGTTATTTGCCACCAAGATGGTAATGAACCTTTCGAATAATTTTAAACTCCAACTGTGTCAGTTTCCTATAAACGTGATTGGCCCAGAATGAGTATCAAATAAATTGTTATAGATTGTTTCCTAATAAGTTAACCGAGAGTGGGAATGTTTGTAGGACTGTAAGAAGGAATGCTAATAGCTATAGATATGAAATTACTTGATAAATAGTAATGCAAATATCTACAAATTTATTGTCAACCGATCCACTTATAATTATTTAATACATTTCCTCTTATATTAGGATGATGGCGATCAGGATGTTAACTGAACAGTGCGATCCTCGTGGTGTTATACATTTCTAACTTGGCTAAAATTAACATAAATTTCAATTGGGAACCGCTCCCGGGTGGGCTTGAACCACCAACCTTTCGGTTAACAGCCGAACGCGCTAACTAATTGCGCCACGGAAGCTCCTGGATCAACTTTTAAGGGAATTTGATCTCTTAAAAATCTGATCCTTTCGCAAAATATCTATTTGTTGAAATATTTTAAATGTGGAACAAAAATGTGTGTTTGCCGTCTGAAACCTCTAGTTAGTTACGAAATCGGATGATTGGAAATTCTTTTCAAAAATTGGATGCAACCACTCATTGCGAAGTTGAATAATTACGCACTGTTGCCTGCAAATATAAAATTGAGTTTGATCGAAATTTCTACTAATTTTAAACACCATTATCAAAAGGATTATTATATGGATATGTATGAATATTTCAGCCAAGACGTTAAAAGAGTGCAGTCAAAAGTCAAAAGTTCATAAGCATAGTTAGATATTTGCCACCAAGATGGTAATGAACCTTTCAAATAATTTTAAACTCCAACTGTCTCAGTTTCCTTTAAATGTGATCGGCCCAGAATGAGTATAAAATAAATTGTTATAGATTGTTTGCTAATAAGTTAACCGAGAGTGCGTATGTTTGTAGGACTGTAAGTAGGAATGCTAATAGCTATAGATATGAATAAATTGATAAATCCTAATGCAAATATCTACAAATTTAAGGTAAACCAATCCACTTAGATATGTTTAATACATTTCCTCTTCTATTAGGATCATGGGGATCAGGATTTTAACTGAACAATGCAATACTCGTATGTTTGCAGGTCTGTAAGTAGGAATGCTAATAGCTATAGATATAAAATTACTTGATAAATAGTAATGCAAATATCTACAAAATTCATGTAAACCAATCCACTTATAATTGTTTAATACATTTCCTCTTATATTAGGATGATTGCGATCAGGATCTTAACTGAACAGTGCGATCCTCGTGGTGGTAAACATTTCTAACTTGGCTAAAATTACCACAAATTTCAATTGGGAACCGCTCCCAGGTGGGATTGAACCACCAACCTATCGGTTAACAGCCGAACGCGCTAACCAATTGCGCCACGGAAGCTCCTGCATCAACATTTAAGGGAATTTGATCTCTTAAAAATCTGATCCTTTTGCAAAATATCTATGTGTTGATATATTTTTAATGTGGAAGATAAATGTGTGTTTGCCGTCTGAAACCTCCAGTTAGTTACGAAATCGGATGATTGGATACAGTTTCCAAGAATTGTGTCCAACCGCATATTGCGCAGTTGAATAATTACGCACTGTTGCCTGCGAAAATAAAATTGAGTTTGATCGAAATTTCTACTAATTTTAAACACCATTATCAAAAGGATTATTATATGGATATGTATGGATATTTCAGCCGAGACGTTAAAAGAGTGCAGTCAAAAGTCAAAATCTAATAGCTATAGATATGAAATTACTTCATAAATAGTAATGCAAATATCTACAAATTTAAGGTAAACCAATCCACTTATAATTATTTAATACATTTCCTCTTATATTAGGATGATGGCGATCAGGATGTTAACTGAACAGTGCGATCCTCGTGGTGTTATACATTTCTAACTTGGCTAAAATTACCATAAATTTCAATTGGGAACCGCTCCCGGGTGGGCTTGAACCACCAACCTTTTGGTTAACAGCCGAACGCGCTAACCATTTGCGCCACGGAAGCTCCTGCATCAACTTTTAAGGGAATTTGATCTCTTAAAAATCTGATCCTTTTGCAAGATATCTATGTGTTGAAATGTTTTAAATGTGGAACATAAATGTGTGTTTGCCGTCTAAAACCTCTAGTTAGTTACGAAATCCGATGATTGGATACCGTTTCCAAGAGTTGGGTGCAACCGCCCATTGCGCAGTTCAATAATAACGCACTGTTGCCTGCAAAATTAAAATTGAGTTTGATCGAAATTTCTACAAATTTTAAACACCATTATCAAAAGGATTATTATATGGATATGTATGGATATTTCAGCCGAGACTTTAAAAGAGTGCAGTCAAAAGTCAAAAGTTCATAAGCATAGTTAGATATTTGCCACCAAGATGGTAATGAACCTTTCAAATAATTTTAAACTCCAACTGTCTCAGTTTCCTTTAAATGTGATCGGCCCAGAATGAGTATAAAATAAATTGTTATAGATTGTTTGCTAATAAGTTAACCGAGAGTGCGTATGTTTGTAGGACTGTAAGTAGGAATGCTAATAGCTATAGATATGAATAAATTGAAAAATCCTAATGCAAATATCTACAAATTTAAGGTAAACCAATCCACTTATAATTGTTTAATACATTACTTCTTATATTAGGATCATGGCGATCAGGATTTTAACTGAACAGTGCAATCCTCGTATATTTGCAGGACTGTAAGTAGGAATGCTAATAGTTATAGATATGAAATAACTTGATAAACAGTAATGCAAATATCTACAAATTTAAGATAAATCAATCCACTTATAATTGTTTAAGACCTTTCCTCTTATATTAGGATCATGGCGATCAGGATTTTAACTGAACAGTGCAATACGCGTATGTTTGCAGGTCTGTAAGTAGGAATGCTAATAGCTATAGATATGAAATTACTTGATAAATAGTAATGGAAATATCTACAAATTTAAGGTAAACCAATCCACTTATAATTGTTTTATACATTTCCTCTTATATTAGGATCATGGCGATCACGATTTTAACTCAATAGTGCGATCCTCGTATGTTTGCCGGTCTGTAAGTAGGAATGCTAATAGCTATAGATATGAAATTACTTGATAAGTAGTAATGCAAATATCTACAAATTTATGCTCAACCATCCACATATAATTGTTTAATGCATTTCCACTTATATTAGAATTATGGCGATCAGGATGTTAACTGAAAAGTGCGATCCTCGTGGTGGTAAACATTTCTAACTTGGCTAAAATTACCATAAATTTCAATTGAGAACCGCTCCCGGGTGGGCTTGAACCGCCAACCTTTCGGTTAACAGCCGAACACGCTAACCAATTGCGCCACGGAAGCTCCTGGATCAACTTTTAAGGGAATTTGATCTCTTAAAAATCTGATCCTTTCGCAAAATATCTATTTGTTGAAATATTTTAAATGTGGAACAAAAATGTGTGTTTGCCGTCTGAAACCTCTAGTTAGTTACGAAATCGGATGATTGGAAATTCTTTTCAAAAATTGGGTGCAACCACTCATTGCGAAGTTGAATAATTACGCACTGTTGCCTGCAAATATAAAATTGAGTTTGATCGAAATTTCTACTAATTTTAAACACCATTATCAAAAGGATTATTATATGGATATGTATGAATATTTCAGCCAAGACGTTAAAAGAGTGCGGTCAAAAGTCAAAATCTCATAAACATCATTAGATATTTGCCACCAAGATGGTAACGAACCATTCGAATAATTTTAAACTCAAACTGTGTCAGTTTCGTTTTAAGGTAATCGTACCAGAATGGTTATCAAACAAATTGTTATAGATTGTTTGCTAATAAGTTAACCGAGAGTGCGTATGTTTGTAGGACTGTAAGTAGGAATGCTAATAGCTATAGATATGAATAAATTGATAAATCCTAATGCAAATATCTACAAATTTAAGGTAAACCAATCCACTTATATATGTTTAATACATTTCCTCTAATATTAGGATGATGGCGATCAGGATGTTAACTAAACAGTGCGATCCTCGTGGTGTTATACATTTCTAACTTGGCTAAAATTACCATAAATTTCAATTGGGAACCGCTCCCGGGTGGGCTTGAACCACCAACCTTTTGGTTAACAGCCGAACGCGCTAACCATTTGCGCCACGGAAGCTCCTGCATCAACTTTTAAGGGAATTTGATCTCTTAAAAATCTGATCCTTTTGCAAAATATCTATGTGTTGAAATGTTTTAAATGTGGAACATAAATGTGTGTTTGCCGTCTAAAACCTCTACTTAGTTACGAAATCCGATGATTGGATGCCGTTTCCAAGAGTTGGGTGCAACCGCCCATTGCGCAGTTCAATAATAACGCACTGTTGCCTGCAAAATTAAAATTGAGTTTGATCGAAATTTCTACAAATTTTAAACACCATTATCAAAAGGATTATTATATGGATATGTATGGATATTTCAGCCGAGACTTTAAAAGAGTGCAGTCAAAAGTCAAAAGTTCATAAGCATAGTTAGATATTTGCCACCAAGATGGTAATGAACCTTTCAAATAATTTTAAACTCCAACTGTCTCAGTTTCCTTTAAATGTGATCGGCCCAGAATGAGTATAAAATAAATTGTTATAGATTGTTTGCTAATAAGTTAACCGAGAGTGCGTATGTTTGTAGGACTGTAAGTAGGAATGCTAATAGCTATAGATATGAATAAATTGATAAATCCTAATGCAAATATCTACAAATTTAAGGTAAACCAATCCACTTAGATATGTTTAATACATTTCCTCTTCTATTAGGATCATGGGGATCAGGATTTTAACTGAACAATGCAATACTCGTATGTTTGCAGGTCTGTAAGTAGGAATGCTAATAGCTATAGATATAAAATTACTTGATAAATAGTAATGCAAATATCTACAAATTTCATGTAAACCAATCCACTTATAATTGTTTAATACATTTCCTCTTATATTAGGATGATTGCGATCAGGATCTTAACTGAACAGTGCGATCCTCGTGGTGGTAAACATTTCTAACTTGGCTAAAATTACCACAAATTTCAAGTGGGAACCGCTCCCAGGTGGGATTGAACCACCAACCTTTCGGTTAACAGCCGAACGCGCTAACCAATTGCGCCACGGAAGCTCCTGCATCAACATTTAAGGGAATTTGATCTCTTAAAAATCTGATCCTTTTGCAAAATATCTATGTGTTGATATATTTTTAATGTGGAAGATAAATGTGTGTTTGCCGTCTGAAACCTCCAGTTAGTTACGAAATCGGATGATTGGATACAGTTTCCAAGAATTGTGTCCAACCGCATATTGCGCAGTTGAATAATTACGCACTGTTGCCTGCGAAAATAAAATTGAGTTTGATCGAAATTTCTACTAATTTTAAACACCATTATCAAAAGGATTATTATATGGATATGTATGGATATTTCAGCCGAGACGTTAAAAGAGTGCAGTCAAAAGTCAAAATCTAATAGCTATAGATATGAAATTACTTCATAAATAGTAATGCAAATATCTACAAATTTATGGTCAACCAATCCACTTATAATTATTTAATACATTTTCTCTTATATTAGGATTATGGCGATCAGGATCTTAACTGAACAGTGCGATCCTCGTGGTGGTAAACATTTCATACTTGGCTAATTTTACCACAAATTTCAATTGGGAACCGCTCCCGGGTGGGCTTGAACCACCAACCTTTCGGTTAACAGCCGAACGCGCTAACCAATTGCGCCACGGAAGCTCCTGCAACAACATTTAAGGGAATTTGATCTCTTAAAAATCTGATCCATTTGCAAAATATCTATTTGTTGAAATATTATAAATGTGGAACAAAAATGTGTTTTTGCCGTCTGAAATCTCTAGTTAGTTACGAAATCGGATGATTGGAAATTCTTTTCAAAAATTAGGTGCAACCACACATTGCGAAGTTTAATAATTACGCACTGTTGCCTGCAAATATAAAATGGAGTTTGATCGAAAAATCTACTAATTTTAAACACCATTATCAAAAGGATTATAATATGGATATGTATGGATATTTCAGTCGAGACGTTAAAAGAGTGCAGTTAAAAGTCAAAAGCTCACAAACATCATTAGATATTTGCCACCAAGATGGTAACGAACCATTCGAATAATTTTAAACTCCAACTGTGTCAGTTTCCTTTAAACGTGATCGGACCAGATTGGTTATCAAATAAATTGTTATAGATTGTTTCCTAATAAGATAACCGAGAGTGCGTGTGTTTGTAGGACTGCAAGTAGGAATGCTAATAGCTATAGATATGAAATAACTTGATAAATAGTAATGCAAATATCTACAAATTAACGGTAAACCAATCCACTTATAATTGTTTAATACATTACTTCTTATATTAGGATCATGGCGATCAGGATTTTAACTGAACAGTGCAATCCTCGTATTTGCAGGACTGTAAGTAGGAATGCTAATAGTTATAGATATGAAATAACTTGATAAACAGTAATGCAAATATCTACAAATTTAAGATAAATCAATCCACTTATAATTGTTTAAGACCTTTCCTCTTATATTAGGATCATGGCGATCAGGATTTTAACTGAACAGTGCAATACGCGTATGTTTGCAGGTCTGTAAGTAGGAATGCTAATAGCTATAGATATGAAATTACTTGATAAATAGTAATGCAAATATCTACAAATTTAAGGTAAACCAATCCACTTATAATTGTTTAATACATTTCCTCTTATATTAGGATCATGGCGATCACGATTTTAACTCAATAGTGCGACCTCGTATGTTTGCCGGACTGTAAGTAGTAGGAATGCTAATAGCTATAGATATGAAATTACTTGATAAAGTAGTAATGCAAATATCTACAAATTTATGCTCAACCAATCCACTTATAATTGTTTAATATATTTCCTCTTATATTAGGATCATGGCGATCAGGATTTTAACTGAACATGGCAATCCTCGTATGTTTGCAGGTCTGTAAGTAGGAATGCTAATAGCTATAGATATGAAATTACTTGATATAGTAATGCAAATATCTACAAATTTATGTCAACCAATCCACTTATAATTGTTTAATACTTTTCCTCTTATATTAGGATTATGGCGATCAGGATGTTAACTGAACAGTGCGATCCTCGTGTGGTAAACATTCTAACTTGGCTAAAATTACAATAAATTTCAATTGGGAACCGCTCCCGGGTGGGCTTGAACCACCAACCTTTGGTTAACAGCCGAACGCGCTAACCAATTGCGCCACGGAAGCTCCTGCATAACATTTAAGGGAATTTGTTCTCTTAAAAATCTGATCCTTTTGCAAAATATCTATGTGTTAAATATTTTGAATCTTGCGAAAAGAATGTGTTTGCCGTCTGAAACCTCTGTTAGTTACGAAATCGGATGATTGGATACAGTTTCCAGAAATTGGGTGCAACCGAACACATTGCGCAGTTGAATAATTACGCACTATTGCCTGCAAAAAAAAATTGAGTTTGATCGAAATTTCTACTAATTTTAAACACCATTATCAAAAGGATTATTATATGGATATGTATGGATATTTCATTCGACACTTTAAAAGAGTGCAGTGAAAAGTCAAAATCTTAACATATTAGATATTTGCCACAAGACGGTAATGAACCTTTCGAATAATTTTAAACTCCAAACTGTGT
>JAVEOA010000021.1:0-36357 GCA_039566895.2 Turritopsis rubra | reverse complement strand
TGGTTTTCGCAGACATCAACTCGACTAGCATTCGACACTCGTTATCTATTTGACTACATGCGATATCATAAAATTTCGACTAACGATGACGATGGATTGATTCGCATACGTTACAACAATCGCGATTGTCGTGTATACTCCAAAGTGCTGAAAATGGATGAGAACAATTAGTACGGAATGGCAATGACATTTCCAATGCCGGTGTGTAATTTCATCGACATTGGAGTCATGAGTTTGGACGAATACAAACGACTCGTTGCCGAATACGACATCAATACTGACAAGCGAGGCTACTTGACTGTGGTGTCGTTACGAGAACCACCGCCAGATCATATTGGTAACGTATTGAATCAGTTTTTCGTTCCCGATTTCCATCGATCGCTGGTGATGGGTAACAAGCTGTCGTTGTTTCAACAGATGCACAACTTAAAATCCATTTCTAAAAAGACGCATATGAAGTGTGGAAATATAGTTCGAGTGAGTACTTGATTTTTTTTCTATTTTTTTAACAAAAAATTATGATATTAAATCACTGTTGGTTGTTCTCTTACAGATTCCAATGTACATTCACACTGTCAAGTACATGGTGAAAGAGATGGGTTACGAAATCATACGTGTATTCAACACGTTGACGTACTATCAGTGGCCGTTTCTACGCAATTACGTTATTGGTAATCAAGTGCTTCGTCAAGAATCTAAAACACCAGTTCACAGTCAGATGTACAAAGCCGCTAACAACAAATGTTACGGAGCGTGGATGATTCGCTGCGACAAGCCGAGACTCACTGCCATGATCAATCGAGAAAAGGAGAGTGTAAAGTACGACACAATCAACGACGACAACACCATTAACAACTTAAAAGACAATCCGTTCGACAACGTGGAAGACATGTTGGACAAGTTGAACACTCAGAGACTGCACGAAACCCAAATGGTAATAGAAAATGAAAGCATCAATCAAGAAAATCTTACAGGCTATTTGGAAGTGATTTCGGAAAAATACAGTAAAGAAGAGGAGAAGTTAAAGA
Organism: Turritopsis rubra; assembly: GCA_039566895.2. Taxonomy (NCBI): domain Eukaryota; kingdom Metazoa; phylum Cnidaria; class Hydrozoa; order Anthoathecata; family Oceaniidae; genus Turritopsis; species Turritopsis rubra. Next base: position 35,329 of record JAVEOA010000021.1, on the reverse strand, counting down.
AGCAAATGAGTTACAACAGGCGTACGAAGAAAAGAAATTCCAAAGTTCCCAGTATCGGTGACGTACTCAGTCGGGCCATCAACAAACCGACGTTCAACGACTACAACGAGATAAATCAACGAGGTGCAGCACGCAGTTCGATCGAAGGAATATTGTCCGAGAAAAAGGAATTTCCCACTGCCGGTACGAAATTCGTTGGTAGTGTTGTACTTTCTCACGCAAAAATTTCCATTGCTAAGATGATGCACAAGATTGTCAAAATGTGCGTTCGACCGTCTGAAAGGTAAACAATATTATAATTTCTTTTTTGCTTAAAATTTTGATTATGACGATAAAGTAAAATGGAATTATAATATTGTTTTTGTTATTTTAGATTACATAATGAAATGAACAAGTATGGTATCGTTGTTGTGTTTCCCTATTTGATATTAACCGATACGGATTCGTGTAGTTTTCAATTTCACGTTATCGTTGATGACAAAAAGAGTGATGTTCAAAAGTTGGATGAAGATCGTGTGTATGACTGGCTAATCGAACAAATCTGTATTGAAAATCCTGATAGTATTGACACGTCTGACGATTACTTTCAGAAATTCGGATTGCAAGATAAGACATTGAAAAAGAAGATTGGTTACTACTCGTTCGAGCACGTCTTTGAAAAGTACGTTGACGACGAAACTAAAACTACGAAGTACGCTTACACGAACCTCGTCATTCCCAGTCAGCCAAAGGAGTACTTTGAGGGATTTTCCAACGACTCCTTTTTGTTCATAAACAAAGGCAACAAGACGAAGCGTGATGAAAATGTCATAGGTAAGAATGAAGTTCGTCGACTCGACAAGAAGACATATCTCATTCGAGTTTACAATATCGACGAACTGAAATCAAGTAAAGGGGAATTGAACAACATCATCACCGTAGAACAGAATCGACTCCAGCTGATCAAAAACTCCATGAAAAAGGTGACGGTAACGAAAAAGATTTTTTGTAACATGAACGACAAGAACTTCATCTTTTCGAACAACGGCATTCTGACACTACCTCATGGTCACAGAATGCTACGTGAAATTTACGAATTTTGTACGGACGAGACGTTTCAGAAGTACAAGTCGTACAAGTTTAGTGGTAGAGAGCGTAAGTTCGACGAATCGATCGAAGACAGGAAAAAGTACGTGCGCCAATACGAACAACGCATCCTTGACTTAGAACAAAAAGTTATAAATAGTAATGAACGTCTTGCTTATTTCGATAAAATTATTTTTGCTCACGTAAGGGTAAGTTTATACGGCCGCTCTTATGTCGTGTCTAACTTAAAACAATTAAGTTCAGCAAAAAAGCGACAAAACGTGACTTCTGTATTTAAACGTAATAAATGTGTTAAACTTAACTATATACATTTCATAAACAAAACTTGAAGAAAACATGGCTGCTATAGATCGTAGACGTTTACTGGGGCTGCTATATTTTTATAATCTACGACAGAAACGAAAACACGCCGTTCTTCTAAGAACTTTATCTATGTTACTAATCGAACATCACAAAAGCATGCGAATACTACAACTGGTTAGCATCATTCTTAATAATATAGAAATGTTGATAAGAATTCTTCATACATCTGGACCAAGAAAGAGGTCTTGCCGTCGCTTACTTCGTAACCAAGGATGGTGGGTAACAGTCAGAGACACATACAATGATCAGCGTTTTAAGGAAACTTTCAGGTTATCAAGAAGGACATTTAACCTAATACTTGATAAAATACGTCCAAACTTGCAGAAACAAGTCATCACAGAAGTGCCTATCCAGCCGGATATGAGATTAGGAATATGTTTATATAAACTTTCAAGGGGAGATTATCTCCACACAATTGCAGAAATGTGTGGCGTGGCCGTTCCTACAGTCTGCACAATAGTCAGTGAAGTTTGCACCGCTATTGTCGAAGGTTTAGATTTAGTCACAAATATCTTTCCGAAAACTCCCCTACAATATGTCGATAGCATGACTGAGTTTGGGTGTGAATGGCAGTTTCCATATGCATTTTCAGCTATTGCTGGCTCCCATTTACCCATCAGATGCCCTGCTGGGGGTGCAGAATCAACGAAACATTATTTTAACTTTAAAGGTTTCTACTCGATTGTGCTGATGGCGCTTGTTGACGCAAAATATCGCTTCATTTGGGCATCAATGGAGCTCCAGGAAATACTCACGATTCCACGTATTTCCAATCCACGAATTTATGGGATGGAATATGTAAAGGAACAATAATTCCGAACGTATCTCAAACCATCAGTGACGTTGAAATCCCACCCTTAATCCTTGGAGATGGCGCCTTTCCAATGCGATCGTGGATCGTCAAGCCGCACGGGGAAGCAGTCTTGACGGACGAAAGGCGATATTTCAACTTTAGACACAGCAGAGCTAGGTTAGTCACAGAAGGTGCGTTTTGTAGGTTAAAAAGCAGGTTCCGAGTACTTCATAGAAGATGTGAAAGCAACAAAGAAACTGTAAAACTTATGGGGTTAGCTTGTATTGTCTTGCACAACATTTGCATCGCAGAAAGTGATTTAATACCGAGAAAATATGATATATCTTTCGATCACGCTGCTAACAAACGACGTAGTCAACAAGAGGACCGTGATCTCCTGGATCTCACTTATTCGAAACAGAAACATTTTGATATCACAGGGCAAACAGCAGCTAAAAGTGTTCGTAACATATTAACAAAATTATTTTGGGAAGAAAAAGAAGACCAAAGTGAACAAAAGCAAAGCTTGTAATCAAAACAATTTTACTCTGTGTATGATATTCAAATCTAAAACGAGTGAAAACGACCACATAATAGTAAAGTTGAAATAAGTGTCACTAATTTTGACACCTTTATAGTTGACTGAAGAAGATTAAACAACAACATGTGATAAAATTGAGTTCTACACTTTAAAGATATCTGGTCAAAAAGTTGTGCTGTAAAACCAGCCTGTGAATTCATCGAGGGTAGTTGCGGTGAATAACCAGGATAGCTATTTGGAATATCGTTTGCATTAGGATGCGAATTTTGAAAGGTTGAAAAACCTGAAGAAGAAGCACACATATTAGCCATTAATTTAAAAAACATTTCATCTCGGCTTGCTTGTCGTTGACTTTCTTCTTTGAGAAAAGTTAAAATATCTTTTGAAGTGTCATTAGCTACTACATCCTTTAATTCTTTGATGGAGCTAGACAACTCTCTCACAATTCCTTCAATATTTCCTTTCTTTGATTTACTTGCTGAAGGGGGGGTTGGTACATATTTACGTTTTTTTGCTACTGCCATCAGTAGATGATAACAACTCACCAGGCACTTCATCATTATCTATGTCATCTGAAAATTCGGTGTTTATGCCAGGTTCAACGGATTGCTCTGGTTGACAGCTTGGCATAGAGGTTATAACAGGAAACAGCTTATTGAACCATGCACCAAGCTCTTTATCCTCCTGAAATCTTTTTATGCCAGAAGCTGACTTTACTTTCATTGCAGCATCCCGACATATAGCAACACATCTTTTAATTTTGTCTTGTCTGCATGATATTAAATGAATATTTATCTCCCCTCTCATTACATCTTTGTGTCACTTCTTCGATCACCTTTTTTTCATAATACTTTCAATTTTTTGCATTCCTTATGTTTGTCAAAAGCAACTTTTCTTTGTATTTTTCGTTGTTAACTATAATATCTACTAAATCATTAACAATGGTTTCTGGCCATTGGCATTTCCGACCTTGCTTTTTCTTTGTTTTCTTCTTAAGCTTCTCGAGGAGGATCGGATTAGATTCACCACTTGAATCGTCTTCTTCAGACATTTCAAAGCACACATTCTGTAAATAATGTTATTTATAAATAATAAAATACTTTCGCAGATATTCAAAGAACAAAAAAGATAACTTTTATTCACAAAATCTTCAGTTGCAGCTAGCTATATTATATATTTTCTACTTACTTGCTCGCATGCTAAGCCTTCGTCAGCCATTTTGAAAATGAAGCGGGAAAAATTATCCGCTGAGTTTGCATAAAAGATAATAGAAAATGTTTTGACTTCAAATAAAGGATACACCAAATAATATTAAGTACGACACAAGTTCGCCTGTATAAATACACGCTTAACTTCTGCCGCACTTTTGCATTAAGTTCGACAAAATTTGCTGGACTTAATTATATTGTGGAACATTTCGTTTTATACGGCGAGACTTTTGTTGAACTTAATTCAATAAATGCCAAAATTAAGTTAGACACGACATAAAAGCGGCCGTATAAACTTACCCTAAACGGACATAATTCCCTGTATGTGATTAATATTTTAAAATATTGCAGCAAAATTTCAGTTTATAAAGAAATCATAAATTGTAACAATAATATTTTTGGTACGATAAGTTGTTATATCAGAAATATATAAAGTTTTTTATTGTATTGTTTTGCGTTGTTTTGTGTATGAATCAGCTGTCACATTTTTTTATTATATACATAATAATAAATATTTGTTGTTCTTTAGAAAACTATGTAAAAGAAATTATAAATAAATGGACAATACGTCTTCTTCAGCTTTTAAAGGAGATGTTGATGCGGTCTACACGTTGTGGAAGTTCGTCGGCAGCCAACTCTTAAAATCACCTTGTTACTGTCGTACTTGTCAACTAATCATGTTCGATAATAACGAGAAGGCGATTCGTCACATAGTTGATGAAATGATAGCCGTTGAAAAGTTAACCGAAAATAATGTGAAGGACGACAGCGAAATTAAAATAACATTAAAAGTAATAGAGGTTAACAACAATTCAGACAAATCAGAAGAAGAAAGTGATGATGATTATAACGACATTCAATCGTATGTATCGTCCACGTTGAATATATCTGATGATGTCAACGATTTACAATTTCCACCACCTCCACCACCTGCGTCGTCTGTTGACGACGTACAAGAACAAGAACAGTCGTCGGATGACTACGAGGAGTTGCCGAGTGGAGATTTTATAAGTAATGCTGATTTTAAATATATCAGCGAGAAGGTGTGTGATCACGTTTTCAAAAGAATACAGGAAACAGCTGAGGCAACGACGAGTAACAACGAGTGTTTTAGACGACGACGAATTACGTTTTCTGTCTAAGTTCATTAGATCCGCATTGATTGGTGCCGACGAGGAAGAGAAATGTGTACAACGCTTACAACGATTGCAGCAAGAACGGGAAAACATCATCAAACAACAAGAACAACGTCAACGTTGTAAATGTGTGTTGTGCAAATTTGATGTGCCACTTATCAAGGCGATTAAAAAAGAACTACGTTAAACATTTGATTATAAAGACAAAACACGTAAAAAGAAGTATTTAATTTTTATTAATATATACGCTAGGGAAAAACAACTTCTGTAATAGTATTTAAAAGAAGCGTTATGCTTATACAAAGAAATATAGGATTCATCGTTTAACAAATTCTTTTTTTGTAGATTAATAAAAAATATGTTGATTCAAAAGAAGGATGTGATGAACCCGTACATGCTGTTCAACGTGTTTGCCAAAGAGGTGTTGCCAGGAATCGACAAGCACACTGTTGACTACTATTGGGAGTGGCGGAACAACCTAAAAGATTTTTTTGTGGATCTTAGCAAAGCAGTCAAGAAACAGTATGTCGAATTGAAAGTGAAAATTGATGGCGTATTGGTGGACAATGAACGGATACGACGTCACCTGATCGACAAGGCTATTATGGATGAGTGTGATTTAGACTCGAGTAACTACTCGTTTGGATATAAAAAAATCCAAAACGAGTTTCAAAATTACAAATGGATAAACGCTAGTAAAGACAACAAAAGCGAAAACTGTTTCTTCTTTAATGAAGAAGAAGAAGAATATTACGACGATTGTGATATAGACGAGGAAAATGCAGGCGAACTAGACATTTATAATGATGTTATAACAAACAGTGTATGATTTTTTTTAAATATATTTTTTTTAAAACAACATATATACATTGCTTTCTTATTGCTTGTTGCTTCTTTGTATCATTAATGATTTTAGTCTCATGTTGCCTGTCGTTAAAAAATATGAGAAAAGTGTCTGTGCCCATAAACACGTCACTTTCGGACATGCACTTAACCAGATCGAGCAGCGTCTTTTCAGGCATGCTCGTTTCGATTCCACACAACAACTGATATTCTTTGCTGTTGTTGTCGGTCATTTCGCTGTGTGATTCATCGATTCTCTTGATAATGTTTTCGTTCATCCCGATAAGTTCGGCAATTCTTTTCCACGTGTCCTCACCTTTGTACCTTATACATGTACATATCTTATTCTTGTTTGCGTACTTGATTTCCGATACCGGTGTGGCGGCAGCATTTTCATGTAGTTTTTCAATAATCATTATGCTTGCTTTTTTTTTACACAGTGTTGTTTTTTATTTTTTGTGTGTTGCTTTTATTTTTTTACTTCTAAAAACAAAATAGAGTAAATCAATAAAAAAACGTATATATATTAAAATAAAAAGAGTGTGTACATAACAAATAAATAACATAATGAGTAATCAAAATAGCAATAATCGGGGGGACGATTCCTACTTCTCACCACACATTACTGGTAACGTTGGGGTTGTGGGGCGTGATGGAACAGGTAAAACTAGCGTAATACAACGATGGGGAGAGCAGAACATGTTAATTGGTAATACTTTATTTTGGCAAACACCAATTGCGTTGGATGAAGAACGAAAGGAGGAGATTAAAAATAGCTTTGTCAGACAGAAAACTGTGAATTTTATAAAGGCTAGTAACGTAGAGGAACTAGATACCGTGGTAGACGAACTACTGTACAACATCACAACAACAACAAAAATAACGATAATATTAAAAATGATAATGGAAATAATGATGAACAACAAATTGAACCATCATCATCATCATCATCTGCTAAAAAAGAAGAACCTAGAATTCCTACGTTTATTGTTGTTTTGGATGATATGACAGGGATAGTGGACAAATCGAACATATTTGTTATGTTTCTGACTGTGTCCAGAAAGTCCGGTTTCGCCACGATTTTCGTACTACACACGCTACGAAATGCTGAAAGAACGGAAAATCTCTTGTCAAACACTCACATGTTGGTATTACACGTTGTTTTTTTATAAGAAACCAGTCTATAAGAAACCTGAGGCTCAGAAAGTCCAAATTTTAAGAAACTCTTAAGAAACTTAGGCAGGCTGAGTCCAACCCAGGTATTAAGAAACTTACTACAAGGAAGACAGAAATAATAAAAAACAGTTATTGATGAACTTGGGTTTTTCAATAAACAATGTAAAATAGCACTAGATATTGAAAAGTTCGAAGATATTGCCATCATAGTCACCATCTTCCACAGTCATGTCATCAAATTCATGTTCTCCATCATCGTTTTCATTAACTTCCGTCATTTCTCCATTAGTTTCAGGGGCTTGATTGGGCTCAGGGACAGCTGATGCAGGATCTCCCAGCGCAACAGGTGGCACTTTGTAGTCTGGCAAGCCTTCGGGTTGAATCAAATCATCGTCGCTACCATCACCAGTGATCAAGCAGCCAGTTTTCTGAAACAATCTTTTGCGATAATCAACGGAATCACTGTTGGTGAGCTTAGCATACGCATTTCCAACCCAGTGGCTGATGAGAACACGCCTTTCCGAAGCTGTGATGATGACGTTGGAGAATACCATTTTTCAGCATTCTCGTCACTGTCTAGCCACTTGTAGAATGCCTGCGTTATCAAGCATTTTAGCCTTTCAGCATAACCAGCATCGACAGGTTGCCATATGTCTGTTGCTCCCGGAACGCCATACCAGCATATCCCACCAATTTCGGACACCTTTGTCTTGAATTTGTCACTGACTTGACCAGCCAAATTATCACAAAAGAGAACAAATTTCTCACCAACAGCTGGTTTCAGGGTTCGGTCAACCCAATCACAACAAACCACTGTGTCTGCCCAAGCACACTGTTGAAAGTAAACATCGACCTGTGGATGCCATGAAGCTTTTTCATCAGCACTTATTCGCCGACCTAATCCACGAAAAATGACAGCAACTTTTGGTTGCTTTCCTGACGCAGAGAAGCATATTTGAAGGGTACATTGACGCTTGTCTAAGCCAGACCCAGGCTGGCTTACCCAGACCTTCTTATGCCGGTTTTCTGGGTTGCCACGTTCAACTAGTTCATATGTTTTCTTCGTGTCAATGGCGAACGGAAGTGGTGACTGGTCAACATTGTACCTTTCTTCGGGCAAAAATCTACCAAACTTGGCATCGTAATGATCATTACTAACCGTTCTTATAAGCCGTTCTCGCAGTGTAGCATGTCATCTCATTATTTTATCGCTGTATTCTTCCTTGTTAAGTTTCTTGTTCCTTTGTGTACGGCGTAGCTTTAAATTGTTTCTCTTGATGAAATTTGCAACGACGTGTTTTCTCACAAAAATGTCTGGATCATTCTGTTGTTCCCGGTAAATAATTCGAGCTTTATTCCACAACCAGTTGAAATCTACTCTATGTCCTAAGTTCCTAGCTGTGACAAATCTTTTTCTCAATTCTTTGTAAAGATCGTTATACTTTCTAGCAGGTCGAACTTTAAACATATCTTTCGTTTCACTTATGGCTGCCTGAGTGATCTTCTCTTTGTTTTTCATCCATGCTGATACTTGACTCTTATTAACTCGAAAATGTTCGGCAACTTCGGACTTCTTACATCCAGCTTCAACTTCCATAATGACTTGAGCTTTGAATTTATTCGATATCGATTTTCTGTGATCTCTACCTCGCCTGTTGTCTACTTTTTCTTCTGGGCATGTGACAGGGCTTTCATTTGACTCAAGAAGATCGGCTGATGTCGATGGTGGAACATCGGACGGGATTGTAACATTCTTGTTTTGTTTCGTGTTTTCCAACAAAGTAGATTGATTATTAACTTTTTCAGTTAGTTTGTTGGATAGGTTTTTACACTTTATATAAACAGAAAGACCCTGTTGGTTGACAAATTTCTGCTCACAGTGTGGACACTTGAGATTCTTCTGGCTATCTCCAATTGATTCTGGTGGTATATCAATTTTTCTAACTTCGCCTCTGTGCACCACAGTTTTCGTAAAGTTAAAAGCACCTAGTGTTAACTGCTTTCTCGGCATGTTTATTTACTACAGTACACTAAAAAAATCACACAATGTACCACACTGAAAAAAACAACAACAAACTTGAAAACAGTCGAAACTTGTCAATTTCCTTATAGAAGAAAAAAGTGCTCGAACATTTGAAATATATTCGCGGAAAATTACAAAACATCAGCGGGAATCATTTTGTTATTTTGCATTACATTTCGAATTTGCATTCGAATGTTTTCCAATGTTGTCAATTTCGTTTCGTGTGTGTCGTTTAATACCGAAACTGTAATAGAAGCCATAAATAACCTTGTATACAAAATTTACATTTTAAGAAACTTTTCAGGGTGAAATCAGAATAATTAAGAAATTTTTGAGGCTCAAATTATAAAATATTTAAGAAACTCGAGGCTCAGCTCAATGCTTAGGTTTCTTATAAAGAAAACAACGTGTATTTAAATTGGGAACGATTCCAAACATTCTTTCTAAAGTCATTTACGATTGGTGTGTACGTGGCGCAAACAAGTATCTCACCAAACGAAACGTGTGGCTGTACAAACTGTATTCCAATCATTTGGAATCTCATTACAGGGAAAAAACAGACGTAGAAATCTTCCCGGAACTTAACACCTATTTACCACACCTGTTGATGGACAATCGTGACGGGGTGAATGTACTGTCCAAATACAGGATCGATACGACTAATAATAAGACACAGTGGTGTTACATTCCGAAAAAGACGGGGGACAGTGAATTCGACAGACTGTCAGCGGTGTGGGATATAAAAAGAAAACGATTTAAAATCGAAAAGTTATTCGCTGGCAACGTCACTCAAGGAATTTTCTCAGTACGAAAACAACTTGCAACAGAATGGAAGTGGAACAGGACCTGGACAGGGAAATTCAAAAACCTCTGCTACGGGAAGACGAACTGAACGAAATAAACGATGCGTTCCCCACTACTGCGTCAATCGATACAAGAGTAGAAGTGGTGGAAGAAAGTCAACTACAACAGCAAAACGTAGAAGAAGAAGATTATACTACTACGCAACAAACACAGACAACGAGTCATCATCAACATCATAAAAAAGATGACATTGTTGTTTCCACCGACATCGTCCAACGGTTCGGTGACTGCACGAAATTCGTTGACCAATCCGTTGATGAAACGAATGGAGTTAGACTTGCATTGGCGTGAGGTCATAGTGTTTGTTGTCAAACATTTGTGTTGTTACAACATGGAGTCGAGAAACCTGAGTGATAACACAAAGATACTGGTAAACTTGTTGTGGAATGAACATTTGCCTGGTAGATTTTATGATTTGGTGCATGCCGATACTAACGTACTGAAAATCCTCTTTCAAGAACCAAGTTCAAAGACTGCACGACAATTCATAAAACAACTGTTGTCTCACACTGACGTCATGGAAGAAGTAAGATCTAGTTTGAAAGAAAACTGGGATATCATTAGAGGCATTTGCAACATGACATCGTACGAAATGATAGTTTCCAATCCGTTTCAACACCAGGTGGAGAATGAAGTCAAAGGTAAACTCATGTTAATGATAAAAAAGTACCACGACAACAAGAATTTCGACACTGATCAACAACTCAAACACTTGCTTGTGAAAATAGAAAAAATGGAGAGCGAAATGATCGTACAACAGAAAAACCTTATAGGACTTGTAAATTATATAAAACAATGTAACAATGATAAAAAATAAATAAATATATTTTTGATTATACTTAAAAATGTTGAAACTTCCTGACTTTACAAGGGCACACTCTGAGAGTGTGGTCTCGTTAAACAGACCGGATGCAATGTCCAACACACCCTTTCGAACGTATAATGTTAACGCGGGAAAAAAACGTATGGAAAAGAACGTAGGTGACGATGATGTTCGTGAATACTTTTCGTCTACGGGGAGTAATCACAATGTACCAAGAAACAAGGGTGAAATGGATCGTCTGCGCGTGTTGATGCAAGACGAGATGATGTCGAACGCGCTACAACAAGATCTCAACTTCTTGTTCGATGTTAACAGAAATCAGGTAAACTTGCACGCTGGACCTACGCGTGCCGACATGGTACCACACCTACTCACCGACCCTAGCATTTACAATTTGGCATTGGGTGACGCACGCGGTGAACATTTTGGTACCAATCCAAGCGTGTTTGAAAGAAACGATGGTAGTATAGGTATCGGTGCACTATTATCGTCTGGAGCTGCGACTCTGGACACAAAAATGAAAGGTGTAAAAGGTGAAATGAAAAAGAAACTAATCGAAAAGCTGTTGCAAGATCGCAAATTGATAGACACTCTATCCGGTAGCGATAAGAAAAACCCCGATGACGATAGTGGTGGGAAGGAAGTAGCTAATAACAAACAAGTGTTGGCAAACAAGTTATTGGAATTAAATGACAGAGCTGGAACGCTAGAAAAAAACGTACTCACCGGACAACGCGTTGACACGTCGAACGAACAGATCAAACAGTACATACAGAATTTAGGTAACACACTCTTGCATTTCACAACAACAATCATCAGCTACGAGTGGTGGTAAAGATAATGATAACAGTGACAATGACGATGACGATGATGACGATGACGATGAAACTAAAATAGCTAATGTGGCTAAACTCAACATGTTGAATGACTTTAGTTCGTTAATGAGTGTCGAAGACATCAGCAATCAACTTAACGATGATTTATATCAATACGATGATGCAACGATGATGCAAAATTGGAATAGGACGAAGTGGAAATTCCCAAACCGAATAACGATGATGTCCTAGTCAAGAACTTCTTTCCGTCGCAAACGGGTACGGACGAGTACGTGGATCCTGGTACGATAGCAAACACTACCGACAACAATACATTGCAATTGAAATACTTTGACCTGTTGATAAACAACGTAACAATCAGAGAACTATTGATGCGTAACGGTTTCGTAGTTGACGTCAATCGTATAGTAAAAAACGCTAGAGTGATCAACGAAAGTGTCGCAGAATTCATTGCCATATGTTTAGACCTGAACAGGAAACAATATCCAATATTGTGGTCGATAAACTTTGATTTCAGTGAGTACGATGAGTGGTTGCACAACAACACTAACTATTTGACACGGGAAGAGAAATTCGTAAACTACTATTACTGGAAGTACATATTCGGAATCGTAAATCACTTTCTCTTGGGAGATTATGACAATGTTGATGTTCCGACGTTAAGATACAGATTTCTGGACGAAAAGACTTTCGATAGTAGTATGGAAGGAGTGACTTGGACTCAGTTTTTGGAAACTATGATGAACAAGAGTAGCGAAAACGACATGGAAAATCGTCTCGTCGAATCCATTCCACGCATGAATCTATTCATGAAAGACTTTAGAAAAATGGTAGTGACGTACAATTCGTACGTGAACAAATTGATATTCAACGTGACCAGCGCATTTACACGAAACACTCAGTTGGACAAAAAAAAAGTAATAGACTACTTGACTGTATTAAAGACGAGAGTAAATGGATATTTTCACAACAACATCGATCAGCTAATCGATAAATTCAGGTATACAATGACGTCTAAAACTACCAACGACCCGAGTGTTTATGTAAAATATTTTTAAACCTGTTGGTGTACATGGCAGTAAACGACATTGACTGTCCGTTTGTACAGTATTCACAACTGAATCAACAGTAGACGATCGACGACGCTATTGGTGATACGGAATCGAATTTCGGATTCAAGATACCCATAAACATGCAACAACTGTACAACAGTGTCGTCGACGACGAACCTCATGCTAAATTCCTATCATTTTCACTCTCACTGAAAGTCATTCACACGCTTGCCACAAATAGTTACGATCAGTATTACGCTGACGCAAGTGTAACTATGTACAGTCGATGGCTGTACTCAGTTACTCCTCACACGAATAACGAATTGTTGGTAAACACGCAAAGAATGACTTCACTATTTCAATATCTCGCGAACAGAATAAAATTGTTTTTCAAGTCGGATGACAATATTGAACATCATCAACAACCACCCTATTATCCTAATAATAATCCAAAAGTAGATTTTGAAATGCAAACTATGCCTATCGATAGTTTTTTTGAAGTACCGATAGAAGTTGATGACAACGACGATGACAACAACGACGAAATGAAACAAGCAATTCCTTTATTAAGTAGAGGTGGAATTAATAGTGATGACATTAGACCTACGAAAAAAGCACCACCTATATTAAGTAGAGGTGCAATTAATAGTTATGACATTATACCTACTATTGACAATGAAAAAGAAGACTTTGGTATTCAAACAGACATAGAAGCTAGCGGTATAGATGCTACTAGTCAAACCATCAATCAAAGTACGACGTTGATTGACGGATCAACACAAACTTTCCAATCGGGTGATCAACGTCATGATGGTGTTGACGTTGAAAGAGATTCTGAACAAGTGTTTACTAATTTCCTTTTGAATTTGGACAAGGAATTGTATGATAACGACGATAACAATTATGATAATAATACAATGACAATAACAACTTTGAATAACAATGAAGAAGAAGAGGAAGACAAAAAAATACTGATAAGTTACAACAAGTTGAAAGAAATGGGACGGGAGAGAAATATTCGTGTCAAGAAAATGTTGCAAATAAACCAGACATCGATTTTAGAATATCAAAATCGAATAAACACTCTGTCCAACGAAACGGTCAAGTTGAGAAATTTCAACGAGAACGTTGTCAACCAGTACCAACAACGTGAGAACGAGGAACGTATGAAGTGGATAGAGCGAGAAAAAAAGATGAACGAAGAGAAAATCGCCGTACAAAACAGAGAAATGGAATTGAATGCGTTTATTGATGAACAGGCGAAAAAAACCAAAGACAATTTGATGAGACTACAATTGGAGGTGGATCAGACGATCAAAAACAAAGAGGCTAGTTACGCATCTAAAAAACTAGAATACGAAAGACAATTGAAAGAAAGCGAAGAATTGTTACAAACAATGGACGAGAACGTTAGAACAAGTAAACGTATGATTGACGAACTGAACGAACGTATAGAAGACAACGCTATCACGATGAACGGAAAAAAACAGTTGGAATTGGAAGCACGCGATGTTATGATAGACAATTTGAACAAAAAAATAGCTGAAAACGAAATACTAAGGCGGAACAACGAAGAATTAATACGTCGTCAACGTACAGAGTATGAGGAAGAGTTAAAACGTCGCGAAAACCAATTCAATTCGCAACTACGCGAGGTGAGAGAACAGAATGCTAGTGAAACGTTAGACATGCTCAATCAAAACGCTGAACTATTCAATCGAGAGAAAAAACAGTTGGCTTGGGAAAATCAACAAAAAATAAATGACGTTATCACAAAATACCAACAACGTATCGACGAGAGTGAAGGACGAGTTGGTGAACTATCTACGCAGTTAAATTCTCTTCAAGAGGAAAATCAACGAAAAATAAACAACGTTGGTTCTGAATACCGACAACGTATCGATGAGAGCGAAGGACGAATTGGTGAACTATCTACGCAGTTAAATTCTCTTCGAGAAATCGCTGGTGAATTGACGAACAAGAACCAGTTGTTGGAAGACGAAAGTAGTAGAGCTGCGCTGAATTGGGAATCACTGTTGACGGAAAAATCCAACGAATACGAAAAGAAAACCGAGTTGAACGACAACCTACGTAAAGATTTGGAAGACGAAATCAAACACTTGCGTAGACAAACACTAGTGTTGACAGACAAACTAGGTGGAGTGTCAAAAGACAACATTGATGTTCAACAATTGTTTGACATCCATTTTGGGCAAACAAGACAAAGAACCAGATCCGGATGAGGAAAAGAAAGAAGTCAAACTACTATTCATTCAGTACCGTGGCCGAGTTTCTGACAAGTTTGAACATTCGTTGAAGAAAATAACTGCGCCATGCAAAGTTGTTTTTACAACGAAAAAAGTTAGAAATTTATTACCATCATTGAAAACGCAAGTAGAAAAGGACCTTAAAAGTCGAGTGGTGTACAAATTCAATTGTTCGCGATGTGAGTCGTGTTATGTCGGACAAACGAGCCGACATCTTATCACCCGTTTTAAGGAACATTTGAACGCGTCAAAACCAGTAGCACGTCATATGAAGAGATGTAACAACAACCCCACTTTCGATGACGTAACGATCTTAGCGTCATCATCGAGATCAATGAGCCATTTAATGATTTTGGAAGCATTATACATCAGGGAGTTGAAACCGTCAATCAACACGAGAGACGAATATAAACAACACGAATTAGTAATTAGGTTGTAGATAGATGTTGATAACGAAGTTAGCTTAACCTTTGTACATAATGTTTTTACTGTTTTTACTGTTTTTAAACTGTTTTTTATTTTAATTTTAGAAAGAATCTGATGATGGAACCTAGTGTTTCGAAATATACTATTCAATAAAATTACATTGTTGGTTTATACCTGATATCAAATTGTTTGGTCACAATGTTTTTACCTTATAAATTACTTCATACTGAATATATAAACAGCACAAACGACGTGTTATTTGGCAGCAACTACTGGCAGTCGTTGAATGAACGCGTGGAACAGCAGGCAAGATTAAGAGCTGAAAGCAAATACCTAGCTAAAAATCTAAGTGACGATAGTGCTAGTGGTACTACTGTAGATCCATTGTTCGTGGAAAACGAAATAGTACAGAATATATTTGGTAAAGAGAAAAAACCAATGCCAAACGACTTTGCAAACGCAATGGATGGTTACGAGAGTCTGCAGAAAACTTTGAGTGAAAAAAGGTACACGGTACAGGAAAATGTCGAAGACGAGTCGAGAAACTTGGACAACGCAGCCACAACTAGTAATTCTGTCAGAAAGAAGGTAGACAACAGTGGTGAACTAGCAGAACTGATAAACGTTACGCACACTCTAACGGACAAAATTCCGTACGAAGACCAGTACAAATTGGGAATAAATTTGGACTATATTAAAACTATTGAAAAGGTAACTCGTCAACAACGTGTTTCCGGAGCGGGTACTGTAATAAGTAAACTAAAGAGAATACGTAACAGACACGAACAGCTAGACGGAATCACGAGATTTAATTATCAACTATTGAAACTACTGCATTCGAAACTCATAAAAAAAGGTGAACAGTTAACGGTAGACGACATCGTTGTGATAAAAGAACTCAAAAGCAGTATGGATGTAGTGTTAAAATTGAAAAAACAAAGTGGAGAATTCCTATCGAAAAGGCAATTCGAGATGGTAGCGAAGAACAACGAGCGTTGTTAAACTTTAAAAACACCATGAAGAGATGGTACTATCTGTTACGAGAACAAGATGTCGAGTAGTGTGTACGACGAACGCTTTAGGAAATTAAGTAGAGACGCCAACAGCGTCTTGTTCCTGGAAGACAAACTCAATTTGAAGAAATTGAAAAGATCAAAGTACACGAAAGACAAACAATTACGAGAAGATATTATTAACAGTAAACAAAAAAGAAAAACAAACAATAATGAAGATTTTATTAACAATAGAAATGTAAATGTAAATATTAATAATAATAATAATAGGTACAAAGAAGTGTTGAAAAAAATAAAAAATGTTTACGATTACGACTACTCAACATTGTACTCGCTGAATGCACCGTTGCAACGTATGCACGTCGACTTGGCAGACATAAGGTACTTCAAAATCCCTAGTGTTGGGTACGTACTTGTGTGTGTAGACTTGTTCTCTTCATACGTGTTTGGGTACAAGTTGAAACATAAGTCTAGCTTGAGTAAAAAGATGGAGGAATTCTATCGAGACTTGGAAAAGTATAGAAATAATAATCAGACAACGATTAGTATACAAGGAGCCATGGAATTCACACATAACAACAGCATAAAATTACAGAATAAAAAATACAACATAGAAATGTATTCAACGTCTAAGAACGGAGGGCACGCGTTCGCCGCGGAACAGAAGATACGTGTATTAAAAGAGATGTTGACCAAATATAAGATGCGTGGCTTGCAGAAACGAAACGCCAGTGCAAAGGCAATAGATACCATACTGAAGAGTATGAACGAAAAAGTGTCGGACAAATATAATTTTTCACCAAAAGAAATACTACACGATTCGATAAGAAACGACGACTACAGGATAGTGTACAACATGAACAGAGTAGAGAAATCGCAAAATTACACAGACGTCAGGCGAAATATTTCGAAAAGAAAAACCAACGCGCACGCAACCAACGGTGGGAACTTAAAGTTGGTGACAGAGTGTTGTTGGCAATGCACAGATAAAAAAGTCTAGCGTTGGTGATGAGAGATTCGTAAAGTTTACGACACAAAACGTACGGTTGTTCGACGAAAATACGGTATACGTGGTAACTAAAAAACAACAAATGACTGATTTTCAACGCGACATCGATCAGAAACAGTACTACTACTGGATAGAAAACAACGAAACAGGCGAAAGTATAAAGGGAAGATTCAGTAGAAGAGACTTGTACAAGATTTAAAAAAATTATGGACAATATACTGCTATTCTCTTCGACAAAGTTCCGATTCTCTTGTACGGACGGAAGTATAAATATGATAATTCAAAACAACGATTTGGATCAACAAAGTATATTCTTAAACGAAGGAGAAGAGGTGACACTTCTCAAAGGGTTAATACACAAAATGCCAAAGTATTTAATTACAGAAAAAGAAGAAAAATACTTTCAGATTTGAATAAAATAACTCCGTTTAGTGGTGACGGAAAAGAATCTCTAACTATGAACGTATCGTTTACGCATCAAATAGAGTATGTAAAATCGGGTAGAGACAAAGCAGTTGGAGAGTAACAAGGAAGCAACAGAAATAGAGAAGAATAACCAATTCGTCTAAACACACATTTAATTTCGACGTGTTACCAAATTATCAACAATTCGTGTACGCAAACATTGAAAAATTAAATAACGGAAAAATAGAATTGGGAACTTACTTTGACGTGTTCAAAATGTACAAAAACGCAGAAACGACTAACAATACGTAGTATGGAAGACAAAAATTCAACGAAATCAATATGTAGCAAAAACTAAATTAGTAAATAATCATTTAAAGTTTTTCATTCCCGACGAAATAACGATTGACAATGGAGTTTTAAAAGCATATACGATGTATTTTAACGACACCAACATACCTATCATCATTAATTCACGAAAATCTGATGTCAATGTTTAAGTTGAATAAGTCGAATCACCGATATTCAAGTCTAGTTTTAAAAACGAAATAATTTTTTGATAAAACAATCATCTAGTTTATTTTCAAATGGAATATCTTCTGACGATTTTCGTAACTCAATCATTCTGGTTTGTACAAAGCTTACAACATCATTATTTCTATTGTATCAATCAATTACTAATTCGCAATAAATTTCTTGGAAAATATTATCTTCACATTCATGTATAAACACAAATATTTATCACCGAAGAATTATACGCGATGTGGATGAAAACATTTAAATTTAATAAAAATGATAAAAAAGGAAAAATGAAGCGAAAGAATATATAGACGAATTTATCAAATACATATACGGACATAATTACTCCAAACAAAACAGTTAATTTATTCAAGTATGGAGTAGTGGTTTAAAAATAAAAGCAAGAGAAAAACTTATTAAACTATCTGTTACGTTAGATAAAGGTGATACGAATTTGAAGCTATTGATAGCGATAATTTAAATAATACAAAAACGGATATTTACCACTACCCATTCCTGTTGGAAAAACTGTAAACGATGTCAATTTTTCAAAACCAGTAGCTGTGCCTAATCAAAAATAAAAATAGAATTATCGTTACAGAACGAATCAACGTACAAATTCGTCGGAAAAAACAAAAACGGAAACGCATCATTTGGACACACTATTCATGTTCCATACACCTCATTAAAATACTTGAAGTTCCGAATTTTGAATTTCAATGTCTTGAACTGCACAACCAATTCAATCGCTGTTTTATATCAAAAGGGAATCAAGACTTCTGTTTTGTCCACACTATCCTCGACTCAAGAAAAAAACGTAGGCGAAAGCGCTATAAATGCTATTATTAACATTCCATTAATCGACGATAAAGACAACAACAAGAGAAAATGGTATAACCTGTGTGAATTATCGGTATTAACAAGTAATGCTCGTACAAGAACGAATTAACCGAATTCAATTACTCAATGCTTTGGGCTCGATGGAAAAAACCTTAATCTAGCCAAAGACAACAACTTAACAGACATACTGATCGCAAGGGAAACTTACAACAGTATTTGTCCTCAGGTAACAAACGAAAATCATCATCTATGGACACTTTAACGATAATAGAAACTTTCGTCATCGACTTCGACGCGAACACACAATCCTACTATTTCGACTTTGCCAATAACAGTCAAAAGGTCATAGATTTCTTTAATAATAGAAATAAAAATGGTAGTTCATCATATACGTTATCGTTAACGTCTATGTTAATGCCAACTAAATTAGAAAAAGATGAAAACGGAATATTTCTAACGTGTAGCGGAATAGACAACTCGGTAACCGTACTATTTCATCAAAACGACAAAACACGCGTGGACGAAGAAAATCATTGCGCTACTAAACCTGAGTGAAGACGAAAATTACCAAAAACTGAAAGACAAACAGAACAATTTCATATTCAACATACAGGAAACGTTGGACAACAGTGGAAAGATACACCACCAGACTTTCCCATATCATTTAACGAACTGTCGGAAATAAATAATTTCAAAATATCGTTGAGAAGTGTAAAGAACAAAAGTATTAAATTCGAAAAATCAACAGAATTTAAGACCATCATATTCACATTTAAAATCAGTCGATTAGACGGTGGAAACAATAAACGTAATAGATTGTAAGAGAAAAAAACAGCGAGATGTTTAACACTAAAAGAAATCACAGGTACTTGAACCTGGCGCTTCAACGCACAGTAGCATGTTCAAAAAAAACGTAAAGAACGCGATATTTTCACAAATCAGAGGTGCGTACGAAAAACACGGGGTAGAAATGAAAAGATTAAAAGACGAAATGCGTAAGAAAGACGAGAAATAAACCAACACAAAAAAAATATGAAGAGATGAAAAGGCAGAACAAACGCTGTAAAAATGATAAAGGAAAGTTCACGACTTTAAATAAAGAACTCAACGAGAAGATATCGTTAATCAAAGAACTCCAAAGACAAAATAACGAACATCAAACTACAAATAACAAAAAACAATCTAGATCATCAAAAAAAGGTAGTCGTGCGACTAAAAAAAAGAAACAACAACAAGAACAACAGTATAATTATAGTGACGAAAACGATGAGTCTAGAAATTCCAGCGATGAAAATAATGACGATGTTGACAACGAAAACAATTATGGAAATTATAACGATAGTTATAATAATTCAAATGATTCAAGTGATGATGACGATTATACTTCTGGTGCTACTGTTGGTCAAAAGCGAAAAAAAAAAAGAAATAGTGGAAAGAATAAGAGAAATCGAACCGGAAATACCAATAGTGGAAAAAGAAGAGGAATGGATCGTCGTCTGCAACAAGAAAATATTTATACTACTAAAAAACCATTGTAATTAATTTAAAGTCAAACGAAATAAATTGTACGAATAAACAACTGATTTTTTCTTTGCATACAATAAACGTAAAAATGGTGCAAATGCAAACACCTAAAGGTGTACACGACACCAATAGTGTAGAGGTAGAGAACATGGACACAGATGACGTTATGAACAGGGCGAGTAACGTGAACGAAGTCCAATCCAAATTGAACAATGTTAATTCGCTAATCACGAAAGGGGAAATTCAGCAAAGCGTAGTAGAGAAATATTTTCCAGGCTATTTAAACTTGAAACGAAGCGGTGTCATCGCGTCTACGCACAGGAAAACCGTGTACGCACAGCCAGGTTACAACAGCAAACAGAAAATCATATTAGATATCGATGTGGGACAGAACAAGAGATTCGTACCCAAAAGTTGTAGGATAATATTACCGATAAAATTTACGAAACCGGACGGAAAAACAGCGTTGCCAGACACAACAGCTTTAGTTAACTGTTGGCCAGCAAAGTAATACAAGATATAGTTGTAAAAACACTGTACACAGACGACAATATTAACAAACAACAAGAATTGGATTGTAGCAGATTCGCGGACATGAAGTTGTCGTTCATTCCCGAAAACAAACTCTACATGTTCGACAACGACTACAACTATTCGTCCGCCGTCACGTCCAGCGCAGTGAGAAGAAATTTTACTGCTCCCACTTCGACCGCAATTACCAATAGAATAAATAAATGGAAATCGCTTTGGCAAAACACCACAACGGGAAACGAATACGAGATATCACTAGAACATCTCTCTGAATTTTTCAACATTGAAGACCTGTTTAAAGTTCCCATAAGAATTGAACTCAATCTGTGCGTAGACATGAACAAGATATTCGAGTCTGTAGCAACACTATCATCTGGAAGTACATCCAAGTCCAAAGAAACCGTAGGAATGATTCACTTTACGAGCACCCTATCTGGAATACATAGAGTTGTCGATGGCACCCATCTATCTCACGTACGACAACCAGTTGGAGTCTACGTTAAAAAACTACTATTACAAGATAAACAAAGTGTACGACAAACGAATAGAGGAATTAAACACTGGACAAAATTTCAAAGAACTCAACTTCGCGGGCACGACGTACCAATTCGACTTTTTAGTCATCAATGTAGAAGACAGGCAGTCGAAACAACACCTTTCCGCGTACGACACGTACGGTAGTGAATTGTCAACACTCAATATAAAATCCATCGACTTATCAAACAACAATTTGCATAACGACACAAACTCCTATTTTAACCTGACAGACACTCCGACAAGCGAATTGTACAGACAATACGCTGCGTGGAAATTGGGAACGTGTTCAATGTTGGGTAGTACACAGATGATGGACTCAGAAAGTCTGACAAGATTGCCAAACTATTCGAGTTACTGGTCTGTAGGATACCCGATTGTCATAGATTTAAGACAGTCGAGAGGATACATGTACAATGAGTTGGAAGGATGAATGGCAATCACGGAAAATTAGTAGTTAGATTGGGCTTCAAGAATTCGGCAACTACTAACTACACCATAACGGTGTCGGAGAGTATAAACGGATCGTTCTTCAAGTACATCGATCACGGAATTTCAAAAGTAGCGAGCGACGTGTACACACCAAATCGAGGTTGATGACACAACAATAAAAATATAAAAACAAACAAATAATAGCAATTAAATTTAATAATAAGCATTAAAATGACGGTGTATGGCTATCGACGATTACAAACTGGTAGGGGTAGGAGGAGGGTACGACGAAGACGTCGTAGAATGCGAGGTCGTGGTGCAATAATGAACTTCTTGAAAATGGGTGGAAAATCGTTGGGAAAAGCAGTATTAAAAAACGCTAGAAACATAATAACAGACACAATGAGTAACTATCAGACCGAAAAGAATAGAAAAAAAAATAAATTTACACAACAATAAAAAAGGAATTACCAAGTTGAAAAATTTCACAATAACGATTATCGTTAATACAAACAAACGAAAAAACAAAGAGATATAATGAGGAAAAGCTCGTATATTCAAAGATCACGAAGACGAAGAACACGATTTAAAAAACGAAGAAAAGGAATGCGTGGTGGAATTTTCCATTATTACCACTATTAGGTGCAATAGCTCCAGCTATTATTGGTAAATTGTTTTAATAAAAAAAATATAATATATGTTATTTCAACTGGAAAAAATTATTTTAAACAACATGTCAACGGTACCAGAGGGACTGTACGAAGAAGAGATTACCAAATTCGTAAACGATCACGGTGGAAAGTACATGAAATTTAATCATGTCGCTACCATCGCCGTAGACGAAATGGACGAATATTTTGAAAAGACCGTCAGGAAACTACACAACAAACACACTATACTACCATTTGCTATAGTAAACACAGACATGCGTGAGGATCCGGTACGCATTGGTTTTCCGTATGCAAGTGCAAGGGAGGACTAGTGCTATTCGATTCGTTCGGTCTGTTCGGTTTCAGGAATTTCCTAGAATCCGACGACGAACACCTAATTCACAAATACTTCAAAGGACTACCACCACACAACAAAGAACGGCGTACAGAATATGGAACGATCCGGAATTGTCTTTGACGAAATTGGAATTCCATCGTGAACTGTGGGTGAAGGACAACGGTAAAAAAATGACAAATGACGAGCTGTCACCGATGGCAAATAACTTCGTGAAGTTAATCTTAGCGTTTTCCACGTTGTGTAAAAAGTCAGAGTGTAACATAAACATTTGGATTCTAACAAATTGTATTCAAAAAGAAACCTCCGCTTATTGTGCAATATATCAAATGTTAACGTACTACGAGATATTCAATCCGTTGAACACCGCCAGTTACGTAGACGACAAAAAGTTTACTGCCGAGACGTTCAAGAAAATCTTGCGTTCACTATACGACACTGGAAGTACACGCGCAAGAATACGTAACGACGCAAAGTGTCAACTGTTCGTAGACGACTTTAAGATAAAAGGGGAATTCCTACCGAAATCTATTTACAGTGACGATGGTAACGATGAAGAATTAAAAACTGACGATGATGAAGACAACAGACGAAGAAGAACAAATAGTAAATACAAATGGAAATATATAACAATAAAAAATATATTTATCATAATAATATAAAAAATCTCTTTTATTATTTCTCTCATTTACCATTCCTAAAACTACGTAGACATGAATACCTACAAAGTTTGTAGTCACATAAACACGTTGTATATCGACGAGATATTGTCGAAAGAAAACGAGAAAAAGGAAATTGTAAGAATATACTGTTACAACATCGGTGGTGATGACATGATCAATAGTAGTAGATACAAATTAAACAAGACAAAAAACGTAACGTGCGTAAGGATATCACCGTTATATACCGCAACAAATCGTGAGTACAAATTATTGTGTAATATGTGTCTGTATACCGGTTTGAACGAATTGAAATTCCTACATTCTTACGACGTGTACGACGAGTTTAACAATCAACTGAAAGAGTGGAAATCGATGGACCAACGAAAAAGAAATGCATTTCGTGTCACGTCGAAAGAAATAACAGAAATAGTGACAGCATTTATCATTTTGACCTACTGGAAAGATACAACGAACCATACAAGTTAATACAGTTATGTAATGAAAATAAAGTATACGTATGTGAAGAATGTGTGTACGAAACAATAATCAACTTCAACAAAAAGGAAACTAACCAACTGAAAAAAATCAACTTGAATGCTGATGACAATACGTTAGAACAGATTTGCGACGAAGATCAACCATTTTGCATATGTAAAAAACACTTATCGTACGAAAAAAACAACAACACTACCTAAAATGTCTCCTTCAACGACATGATGGAGTTATGCAAGAAAATCTACTTGTGTAACGGATTGTGGAAAGACCTAGCAATTTCCTACGAAATTTCAGACGACACGCGAAATAATCGATCGATCTGAAAAAGGTATAAAAAAGTAATTGCTCTATTCACTATGATTCAAGCCAAATATCCGTACACAACGGTAGAAAAGCTGGTGGAAAAACTACACCAATACAGGCTGACACGAGAATTGATAACCATATTTGAATTCATAAATAAACTACACTTTGTCGAAGTCAAAATAGTAAAGAAAAAATGTTGTGATGAACTAGATGGAACAACAATAACTGGTAGGTCAGATTTGATAATATAAACAATATTAATATATATTATTAGTGTAATGAGAAGAAAATATATTCGAAGATCAACAAAAAGACGATTTAAAAATCAAAGAAAAAATCGAATGCGTGGAGGTTTTTTTGGATCACCAATTCATGCAAAAATAAGGGAGTTTTTTGACAAACACCACCGGTAGAATAATATCAAATCAAATTTTTTATTGTTTAAAATATTGACGTTTGTTAGATAATGAGAAAAAGAACATATATTCGAAGATCGCAACGTGTAAGAAGACGATATAAAAGACCAAGAAAAGGAATGCGTGGAGGTTTTTTTGGGTTAATACCTGGGATATTTAAATTAACAATGGCAGCAACTAAAGGAATCATTTCAAAATTAAGTTAAAAAAAGAACACAAAAAATATACTACGAGGAAAGATGGTGGAACGATAGAGATAGCTATCTGATGTGCGCACAGTGTAACGAAAAGATTGTTGACGAAATATGTGGCAGCTGTTTCTGTACAATATGTGAAAGTTATTTACACAACGAAACTTGTGCTATGTACATATTGTAATAATAACAAATAAAATATAATACACATAAACATAACGTGTAAGTATTATTTCTATCAACACGCGAGAACGATCAGCGAACATGGTTGAAAAATCCAAATACGTTTGGCTAAAAAGAAAATTAAAAGAGAACGAAAATGTAACGCGAGTGTTTGGTAAAGAGCAATTCTGGTGTGGCCAATGCAAACAGATCTCGTACCAACATCACAAAAACAAATACGATTGTATAGCTTGTGGAAAGATATATTGTGAATGTCGTTTTATGTGTGTAGATTGTAACAAAGAAACTAGTTTGAACAAGTTAAAAACGACAGCTCACGAAGAGTGTTGTGAATTGGCTTGCGAACACGTATATGGTTGTCAGGAATGTAATGATAAAATATATAGATACGAAAACGTTTACATGGAAAAGCGTACGTGGTACTTCGTACAGTTCCCAAACGGTGATGGAAACAATGAATTTAAATTCGTTTTTCGCGAAGAAGTGTACGGGTCCATATGCAATTGTCCACTCAAAAGAAAAGGTATTAATAACTGCAATTGCATATTCGCATGTGGAAAATGTTATGAAGAATTATCAAAATGTACTTGTAATTTTTATTCTACGAACGCAAAGTCTGTAATAAATCGTTTTGTCTAAATATACGTCGTACGAGATAACACGCGTCGTAATTCTTTGTTCTTTTGTCTAACGAGTCGTAACAAAAGACTCTATACAAAAGTCGACCAATCAGCGGGTGGTTGGTAGCGAATCGTGGATTATAATTAGTAACCTGGTACTTACAATAAGTTTATTGTAACGCGTAGAAAATATTTACATCGAGAAACAAAAGATGTTTGTTCAGCGATATTTATTTATCGTTTAACGAAAAGGTGAACAAAAGAACAATGAGACCTTTGTTCTTTTATTTGTTTTTAAAAAATATAACAAAAGAAGGACCAGTTTCAGTAGAAAACACACTAATCGCCCCTTACCCCGCCTATCATCATCAGCCGTACCTTATTCTCGACGCTCAGACAGGCTGTACTTATATCCATGGTCAGTCATACTTAATTTCCATTGAGCCGTAAGGGGATTCCCTAGCCGGCTCTTCCTCGTTGTTGTTACCTGAAGTTAATTGTACTTACTGGGGTTTTTTGTATTTACCAGTGGCGTTGCTGGTTAACAAACTGAAATAATGTGTCAGGACATCTTCATTATCTGGAATTATGTACTTGTTTTGCAACAAATACACTCATATATTGTAAATAGGCATATCTAGTAAGGTACGGCTAAGGTATGGCTAAGGTACGGCTGTTAGGTACGGCTAGCTTTACGTAAGCTGTGTTGTGTGTGTTTTGGAGCTCTATTCTTCCTTTTTAATTTTCTAACTATGAGCACGTGTGAAAAAGAAAATGTAACAGGCCGTAGAAGGAAGGGGCTTGGAACCAATGTAAATAAATGAACAAATAAAGCAAAATTTGGACCTGTATTGTGTTTCTTTTTCTGTTCTCCTTGACCATTCTGTCCTCTATCATACATCATTCTCGCATGCTTTTCTGCTCATATGTTTACGTCTGTGCTGCCATTTACAATATCCCTCGCTTTCGCATGTTGGTGTGATGCAATATTCTAACACGACCTTCTAGATCATTCCATAGAAAATTCTCGTGTATAATATTTTAGTCCTTGTTATGTTAATTCTTTTATTTGCAATTGAAACGAATAATTTATGTAGTAGTAATATTCATAATAATAATGAAATAATAAATCCAAGATCATGGACAACCAACAATCAAACGTACCGAGTGTGCTTGTAGTAAAAGATTTATGATGGGAAGAAAAAGACTTGGAATGAGGTGCATGCGTGTTTATTATCTTTCATATCCGCTCCGCATTGAATTTTCCCCAACGATGCCACTTCTTACTTCAATATCTCGAAAACTAATGCAGATTTTTTAATTCTGTAAAATGGATGTGAAGGAGAAATTTGGAGCTACAGTTGACTCTCTCTAATTCGAATCTCTACTATCCGAATATTTCTATTATCCGAATGAATTTAAAGTCACCGTCAATTTTCCTTAAGAAACTCTCTTAATTAACTTTCTACTATCCGAATCTCTGTAATCCGAAAACCTCTATAATTCGAACGAATTATAAGGTCCCCTCAGCAAAATTATCTCTATAATTCGAATATTCAGAGTGTAAACCATGCATTAAAACTTTCGAACGTTTTTTTTTCGAACTTCGAATTTCTCATCCGTCTGTTCGATGGTATGTTTGTTCGTTTTTGTAAACAGAAGTGCAGCAATTTAATGTGCTTTGATGTCCTGCGTTTTATTTCTCATAATGTCTAAGCGAAACCGTGTAGATCAAAAACTTGAGACCAAGTATAAAGCTTTGGTGGAATTAGAGAAAGGAAAATCCAATAAAGAAGTCGCTCAATCATTTGGTATTCCGCCTAATACGCTTTCTAATTGGAAAAAAAATAAGGAAAAGGTTTTTGACGCTTATAAAAAAGGGAATGCAAAAACCAAACGGATGAAGTCTGATACCTATGAGCAAGTCAATAACGCTATACTGAAATGGTTTACACGTATACGAGCAGAAAATATTCCTGTTAGTGGC
Organism: Turritopsis rubra; assembly: GCA_039566895.2. Classification (NCBI taxonomy): domain Eukaryota; kingdom Metazoa; phylum Cnidaria; class Hydrozoa; order Anthoathecata; family Oceaniidae; genus Turritopsis; species Turritopsis rubra. The sequence goes on along the minus strand of JAVEOA010000021.1, from coordinate 7,217 downwards.
ATCCTTATAAAGGAAAAGGCTCTTTATTTTGCCAAAGAATTGAACATTGAAAAATTTCAAGCATCGGATGGCTGGTTAGACAAGTGGAAAAAAAGGTTTGATTTGATATCTTATTTATGGAAATATACATTATAAAGTACATATTTATAACATTTTAGGAAGTCTTTTTTCGAGAATGTTAATATACTTTTCTTCTGCTGTGAAAATTAAACGTGACGGTACCTTCATTCCCAAACCATCGTTAACTGGTATTAATTCAAGACTTAATATATCTTGGACAGATGGTATTACAGCAGCCATCATGTTTTAGAATTCGTCATTAAAAAATCAAGAACAAAAATACCGGATGAATCTTTATTTATTTATGAATCTCCAAGTCATGAAAGGCAAGTTCAATGTAAACTTTGAATTAACTGCAGACGAGCTTGTCGATATTGACTTTGAGATCAGTGTTTCTGGTCTCATATCCGATAAAGACATCATTGCCGAAGTGAGTGGATGTGTTGACTGCAACGATAGTGAGGATGATGATTCCGACAACGAAGAACCAACCGAACTGTTGACAAAACCCGATTTTAAAGATGCCATGAATGCCATTTCCATCCTTGAGGAATACAGCATATTTACGAAATTTGGAGTAGATTTGAGGAAAGCACTCAGCGACGCAAGTCGTGTGCTTGACTTGGACTACCTCGTCAACAAAAAACAATCCAAAATTGAACATTTTTTTGAGAAATCCTGAGTGTAGTAAATATAAATAAAGATTTTCAAAAAGAACTCAATTTTTTGTTGTTGTGTTTTCATCTTGGTGGTTTTTGTTATTTTTTCAAAATTTCCGATTTTTTCTCTCTAATTCGAATTTTCACTCTTCAAGTCTGAAAATTCGAATAAGAGAGACTTTCTATTATTCGAATCTCTCTATAATCCGAATAAAAATTTGTCCCCCTTGAGATTCGAATTAGAGAGAGTGAACTGTATATCGGGAACACAGATATCCCTCGGGTATCCTGGTTATCCCGATATCGGGCGAATTCGGGTGAAACAAACAAAAAAGTAAAAATTTCCCGAGCGGTCTCGATTTTATCAAAAGTTTGCCTCGATGGCTCATGTATACTACGTTAATTCATCATTATTGGTAAGTTCCAGACCCCCTCTGAATAGAAACATCAAAGTTTCTGGCTGAAAACATGATTTCCCCGATTTATTTCGAGCTGGAAAAGTTAAGTTTTTTTCGAAAAAAATTGGAAATTTCCCTTACAGATAGGTTGTTGTTCTTGTGAAAATAATTCACACAGGTAAGTGATACAACGTCTCAATGAGTTTGGAAATATTATTATTGAAAAGAATGGTTCTCCCGCTACAAACGCACAACAATTCCGGGGTTAGAGAACATCGAAAAATCAATAATTTGACGTCATTTAACATCAATCTTTTTATTGCAAATCAAATATATGAAAGAAAATGGGGTACTTTCTGATTCAATAAAAATGTGAGGGCAATTACATGCTTTTTCTCACAAATATTTCTTAATACTTCTCTCCAAACCGGGGGTAAGTATGCCAATTATTAGGCGCTTCTTTCGAGGCGCATGGCTGATAAAGACAAAGCACCACGCACCGATCAAAATTTTCAGATTGATTGGGAAGTTTACTAAATTTTCATATGAGCTTGGCAGAACAAGGAGACAGAAAAATAACAAGAGGTTTGTATTAAATATTGTATTTACATCAAATAAATTAACAACTGTTTAAGGCTGCAGTTTTCGTCCATCTGATAAGGATGAGGATCTTGTTTCAATCTTGTCGTCTGAAACCTAGGTAGACAAAAAGTAAAGGAAGTCATGCAGAGACTGAGTCCCCAAATAGCGAAAATAAGAGAGGACTAAGGAGGCTTACCTTACCTCATCTTGGAGGTTACCCCTGCCACAATTTCTCAATCACCATCAAAGTCAGCTCTATCAATTATTTTGTAAAAAGTGACCCTTAACGAAACCCTAAAATAAATAACCTGATTATTTTTGGAGAGAAATAGATAAAAACTCTTCACATTTCACAAAATGTTTTATACATTTACCTCTATTTTTTCTTCATTTCATCACATTTATTTGTACTTCCTTGTGATAGATTGAGTTTTTGTCGGCCTCGACAACTCTAAAGGGAACAAAAGAGCAAAGTAACTTCTATATACGTACTCAATAATTTATGTTAATTACACGATATAAAACATATATTTATCTACCTTCTCTTACACTACCACAGACAAAGCACTTATCTCCTCTATAGAATGCCCTTTCGCCATTTGCCTTACACTGAACACATCGCCGAACCTTACTTAACTGAAGCTTCTTATCGGCAGTGCTCCACAATTCCAAACGACGCATGAGCAGCGCAAGCTTCAGTCCCTGTTCACGAACGCCATACAACTGCCTTAGCTCCTTATTAACTAGGTTGTGCAGACTTTCGCCCTCTTCTTCACTTAAGAATCCTATAGTTCTGTGCTGTAAAACAAATCGTGGCACATCAAAAATAAGTTCGTGCATCTTCCTCGTAATGGTTTCCCTTGGGAAACAAGAATGAAATTCTTCACCAAACTTATTGCACAGACTAGTAAGCTTTTCAATTTCTGGGTCGATTAAAAACTTTCGCAAACAAGAGGCTGAATTTGATTAAAAAACCCAAAAAAAACGCGCAAAAAAGAAGTGCGAAGCTCAGGTTCATCAACAACATTGCAAAGAAGTTCATGGTTTTTCAAAACAACCTTGCAATGATTCTAAATCCTGAACCGCAGCGTCGACAGCAGCTTGTCTTTCGCGATGATCATCAATTCTGGCCTCACAAAATGAATTGCGATCATCAGTTTTGCCCCTACAACCTAAGCAGTCATACCTATCTACATCATCTAAAAAAGACTCAGATTCGCCAATCAACTCGCATAATTGGTGATACCATTTTGTGCAGGTATAATATTTGAATCTAATATTGTTTTGATATTGTATTCCATATCTTACATCCTTATGAACGTAAATTAGGTTTACTTTTTCATTTATTGGACACTAAAGTTGTTGGGACGAGCATAGGTGAACCTACCTTAATATAAACAAAAAAACTTTGTCAGAATGTTTCGTGGATATTTTGAAGTTGACCTGCCAAGTCTTATAGATTTTTAATCAAAATTGGGAATTTTGTAAACTGAGAAGCAGGTTATGGTCATTTGGGAAACCAGAAAAAAAAAAAATCTGACGACAAGTTTTCATCAGTGCTCAATTTTGAATTATTTTTCAATTACAAATAATACAAAGAGTTCACATAAAAAATGAAAGATAAATCAATTAGCAAATGTTTTAATGGAACCACCATTCTTTTTTGTACTGCATTCAAACGGGGAAGAAATTAGCGCATTCATCCCAAACTTCAACAATCTTTGCTTTAAACTCTTGTATGTTTGCCGAAGGTCTACAATGCCAACCTTCATATACCTTTTATTGGATCTTATCCAAAACGATGTAGTTGAGAGGATTGCAGTCAGGCAAGTTGGATGGCCAATCAAAATGTTTGACAAAACAAGAATTCAATCTTTGCTTTAAAAGCCCTTGGACTTGTATTGAGCAATGCGAATGAGCGCTGTCTTGAATAAAAATGAAACAACTCGTGGATATAACGTTTATACCCTTGGACAGTTTGTGAATAATTTCATTACTTTATTTTGCAGTTTTTGTTGGATGTTGTGGAATTATTTTGTCGTTGTGTTGTAGTGTTTTTTAAGTTGTTTGTATCGAAAACTTCCCTTTATCTGTGTCACTGTATAGACAAGTTTTTAAGGTTTTTATCACATTTATTACAAGATTATGCCTTATATAAACATAAAATCAAGGGAATGTATAAAAATACGCCAAAAAGTGCTAATGTGTATTGAAAGAAATGTTATTTTGTTATCATAATGTCTCAGAGAACAAAATAATTTGTTATTGTTATGTGTATGAAGAGAATGAACATTCCTGTGAGCATGTGTGTACATTATCACAGAAAAAATATGATAAAAATATAATCAAATAAGAGATCCTCCACAAACATCGCTTGTTTCATTATACAATTTGATACAATTTAAATTGTTGAAACTTCAGCGAAATCAATTTCGAAATTTTCGTTTCAAATCAACAAGACAAAATGAAATAATTTGATAATAAAAATTTCATTTCAAAGCAACAAAATTAAATGAAACAATTTTATACGATTTACAAACAATTTGAAACAAATTTCATAGTCCTTCCATTATTTCCTTAAATGATTTGAATTGTTTTACAATTGTATGTTGATCGTTTCAAATCGTATAACGAAACAAATTGGTACAATCAAATGTCATACTGTATTTGTGGATGATCCCTAAGTTAGTAACACATTGCATAATCAACTTAAATATTTACATCAAAATAATTAAAGAATTGGAGAATGGTAAGCAAGTGAACAGAGCCTCAAAAAGTTAAAAGTGAATATTAACCAACACATCTTAAAATCATCATTAAACAGTGGCAGTAGGAGTATTTTCAATTAATTAAACCTAGCAATTAGCTTTCAGGTTTATTATTTAAAATAATAAACCAGAAAGCTAATTGCTAGGTAAAAATCAAAGTTTTTAAAAAGTGCTGGCCAACTATCACTTTACATTAAAAACAACAAACATTAGTTGAAACATACTTGTCATTATCCAACAAATGTGAAGTCACATTAATCAGAATAGACGACTTTCCAAGTGACGTATCGTTTACCCTGCGGCCTTTTCTCGATTATTGCGCGTGTTTCTACATGAAATATTAACTAAAATTCCAGAGCTACTGACACTGGTATTAGAGACTCACTGATTATTCAATGCTCAAAATTAATGTTCCTAAGCTTGAGCATAAGAAATTTCAATATCGTTGTAACAAGAATTTTGATAAGGAAAAGAACTTTTGTAAGAATGCTAGAATCTAAACTAGCATGATATTTCTTACGAAAGTTTTGTGTGATATTTTCTGAATAACTAGACTTGGGACCAATCAAAACCAGATATCTCTGTGCAAACAACAAGCGCATCTAAGCAAGGAACTCAGAAAGGCTATAATGAAATCTTGAGGATACAAAAAAATATAGAGTGCAGAGAAATCTGGTTGTAAACCTGAGTATGTAAGCCAAAAAATCTTTTTTATTCAAGACCCAAAATCAATCTGGTCAGGAGAATGCCAAGATTTTTCTGGCGGAAAATGTCCAATTTGATGTCTGAGAATTATGAAATTGGTAGTATTTTTAATTTTGCCAAAATAACAGCCTCATTGAAAATACCTAAGTGGAATTTAACCTTTCTACCCGCTAGTGGTGATACCAACAATGAAATGATGGAATGGCTAAAATCTCACCCAAGTATTTTACCTATAAATAAATGCTTTGGCGCTGGCGAAAAATTGGAGTTTTGTCATGTGATGAGAATGAAGTATCTTGTCATAAACTACTTGAACATTTCCAAAAAAGTCAGTGGTAATATTCCTGTTAGTATGCTTAAATCTTTACGTGCTACAATTGCTCCATTTTTAACAGACTGTTTCAATGAAAGCCTGGGAATATGAACCTTTCCCAAAGAGCTAAAAAAAAGGCTGATATAACTCCTGTACATAAACAGAATGCTTCCACAGATAAATCAAACTATCGGCTTATTAGTCTTCTGCCTATGGTGTCAAAAGTGTTTGAGAAACTTTTGTGCAGCCAACTTCTAAAGTATTATTTAGTAATCCGGTAAACTCTTTCGGAAAATGAATTGTTAGAATTGGTTCAATTTTTAGTGAATGTATTGAAACCAATATTTGCACTCCTCAGGGTCCTATATTAGGGTCATTATTTTTTAATATATTCCTGAAAGATTTATTCTTTTGCAACTGGGACTCTGATATTTGTAATTTTGCAGATGGCAAGACTATTTTTGCTTGTGACACATCCTTGGATGCTGTCATTGAAAATTTAACCAGAGACATCCCAAAGGTCTCACACTGGTTCACGTCTAATGAGATGGTTGTCAACCCAGAGAAATTCCAGGTTATGTTCTTAGGTTGCAAAAATGAAAATTTTTAACTTAATATCAGTTCTCACACTATGGAAAACCTGAAATGTGTGAAATTATTGCTTGTGATACTCGATAACAAGTTGACATTCAATGAGTGTGTTGATAATACGTGTCGCAATGTGAACAATAAAATAATGTACTAATATTAATATTAGGTGAAATCTTAATCAACGCCAAACACGCCTTTTAATGAATGTTATATCATGTCCTCTTTCAATTACTGTCCATTAGTCTGGACGTTCTGCTCAAAATATCAATCAAAGAACATTGAGGCTACAAAAGTAAGAGCTTTGAGAGTTATAAATAAGGCTTTATTCACAGTGAATTTTTCGATTCAAAAATTAGACCATCTCTCAAAATTTTATTTTTATTTTTTAATTCAACGTTTAAGTTCAGTAATAAAGAAAAACAATATTGATAGATATCAGTAAGTATTCTGTCTGAGGAAGTTGATGTAGACTTGTTATATTTTCGTGTTATCATTTCATCATTTTCTATCAATGTCTATTTTTTAAATGTGTTTAAAGGTAACTTTTTCGTATTAGTCAGTTCTAACTACTACTATGGTATTAGGTATTTCATTGCAGTGTGTGGATTGTTGTTATGAAGGTTTGCATTTAGGGAAAGGAAGGCAACCATATCATTATTTTATTGTTTTGATTATTTTGATCTTTTTGTTTTAGATAAGAAAATAGATGAAAATAATACAAGAAGAGAATCATGGTTCTATACATGGTTTGTATCATAGCACACAAGTGGAGCTTTGGGTTCTGAAGATTTCCGCAATTCATAGCAGAATAAAAATTAGTTTGAAAGATGGAAACGTCAGATGGTATGATTTTTTTGTCTGGTTCAGTTAAATAACAAAATTTGATGGTATTCTCTAATACTTCAGAAGTTCAATTGTGGTTAGGAAGGAGTATACATTGTACACGACCTCTTTCCTAAATCTCTGAACATTGGAATTTTAGTAGCCAGGTGGTAAGAAATGTTTTGCCTTGCTTTTAGTTTAACTGTATGTCTCTTGAAATATCTAAATAGGCTAAATAGCACTGAAAAATAGGGATAACAGCATTCATCCTACGTATTTATACAACACTGTTGTGTTAAATATGATGTAATTCCAACAT